>JAMKQA010040053.1:0-26101 GCA_024699735.1 Posidonia australis | reverse complement strand
GTTGTTTAATAAAGAAAATGACTTTTAAAGAATAAAACCAAGTTTTGAAACGATAAGAAACATGTTTTCTTTGGTTTTATCATGTTTGCTTGTAGTTGAGTGTTTTGGGGGCGCGTACTGGGTGACTTAGATGTCACTCACGTGTGCTGTGTGTTTTCAGGTGCAGACCGCGTGCAGCCAGTTTTCGGTGTGGGAATCGGAGTTTCTAGCCGCGCATCGTGATCTTAGAGGTGAGCCTTGGTTACAGTCCTTTTGTTCTGTAATTTGTGTAATTAGGCTTGTGATGCTGTTGTTTGGTAGCGTGTCTGGGTTCGGGGCGTTACACTTCATCTCAGCAATGAATCTGACGATTTGTTTTAGACTCCCTTGTTTGATAACTTATTCTCAGTGAAAATTTATTATGCTATATTAAATGATGGCGGGCTTCAGTTTCCCAACAAGGATTGTATCTGGAAGAGTTGGACTTCAATAAAAGTAAAGATTATTGGATGACTAGTTATTTATAACAAAATTCTTTCTAAGGTTAGCTTAGCAAAAAAAGGGTAGACATGGCCTTTATTTTGTGTTTCTTATGGATTTAGTAGTGAATCTACCTACCATATTTTGTTGCACCATTCCCTAGTAGTGGGGGTTTGAATTTTTTTTCTGGAAAATACTTCTTGTTTATCAGACATTTGTTCTTCCAATATTTTTGTTTTGTTTACTCATGGTAAGCATAAATTACGTAAGAAAAGCTAGAATCTACTCGTTCTAACTATATTTTGGACACTATGATTGGAGAGAAATAACAAGATCTTTAGGAATATATTTAGGCAATTATCTATATTATTTTCCATATAATTTTACTAATTAGATCTTAGACAAACAATTTGTGTGTAGGACAAGAGATTGATTGTAGGCATTTCTAAGACAATAGAGTCCATACAACAAGATTGGGACCAGGACAATCCAAGTCACCCCTGCCATTGCTTCTTCCATTAGGCTAGCTGTGGCAGACACTTCCCTTGCACTTTCCAATACTCCAAACTTACTGGCCAATAATTCTAGACCCTCTTTATCCTCAATTTGATAATGTTGATGCCTTTTGAGGGTTTTGAATATTTGGTGGAATTTGCTATGTTTTAATTTTAAGCTTCACAATTTATGAGCTATTGAGCCTTAGTATTTGTGTGTCAATTCTGTAATCTATAGTTGATAATTTTGGTTCACTTGATGGTAGTATGCATAACCAACTGTTTATTAATATATATGGTCAATTACCGTTTGGTAAAAAAAACAATTACCGTTTGTTAAAAAAAAAAGAAGCAGACAACGGCGGGCCGGGAGAGGTGAGAAGCGGGTGCTGACGTGCACAAACCAGATGTTGAGATCTCAACCAACGGTTTGGATCTTCCCTACTCCTCTTTTAATCTCCGCCACTCTCCTTCCCAATTCCAAAACTTGATCCAACTCCCTTCTCTCTCTCTCTCTCTCATGCCTCGACAACTCTTCCTTGGTTTCTTTTTTACTTCTGTTCTAGTTGTTGTTGATCTTTCTCTTCCCTTGTGCTCTTAAAAGAAAAGCAATAAGGCAATTAAAGAGCTACCATCAAATCAAACAAACAAGACCATGCTGTTGGGTAAGAGACCAAGGCCGCCCATGAGGAGAACCACCAGCATGACGGAGTTCTCCGGCGACATGGTGGCCGTGGACAACATCCACAAGGATGGAGTGCCCACAGACGTATCTAAAAAATATAACACCGATACAACAACAACTACTACTACAACTGCTGCTGCTGCTGTTAGTGGTGGTGGTGGTGGTGGTGGTGAAGGTGTTGCTGGTAGGACAACACATCAGTTTCAGCAGCAACAGTATCCTGGGGCTTTGGATGAGTGGGAGGGGAAACTTATGACGCCGATGGTGTCACTGAGGAGGAACCCAAGAAGGTACACGGGAGATTTCCCAGTGGAGACCGCCCATTTCCTCCGAGCCTGTGGGTTGTGCAACAGGAGGTTGGCACCAGGAAAAGATATCTTCATGTACAGGTAAACAGCAAAAGCAATCACTAGCCTTCGTCTTGTTTTGGTTTCTGATCTATGTACTAATGTTATTTTATGATCTGGGTTCATCTTTGTTAATTATTCTGGACCTGCGTATTTCTTTTTGTTTGGTTTTGTATCTTTTCATGAAATAAAGATGTGGTCTTTGCTTCTTCTTTTTCTTGGTTCTGGTTTAAAGCTTAATTTTGAAACGACTGAAGCTTATCAATGGAAATATTTGTCTGTATTTCCTTGCAACACATGGTAATCATCTCATTTCAGATGGATAGCTAGCTTCTTTCTAGTTTAGATCTTTTGCACATGATTCTTCAAGCAATATATTGATAATATGTTACCTTAAATGATTGGATAATCTCTGCTTTCCGTTGGTAATTAGTCTATACTTTAGAAGTTTTAACCTTTTTTTTGTTAGTCTTCAAGATAAGATTTGTGTGCAACAAATAAAAGTTCCTCCTGTGAAGCTGTATTTTTTTGTGTGCATCTTTTACTTGTATTTTATTATTTACAGTATCTTGCTTCTTCTTTTTTATATATTTTTGTCTGCCGCTACATATGTTAATATTGCTTATTTGCTTTATTCTCTTTGAGTCATATAAATTAAGTTCATTGCAGCTTCTCATCTCTGCACAGAAAGAATCTTTTACAGGGAGGAATCCTGAAATCAATACACTCCATTAATTTATTAGTTAACCTGATTTGTAGCTCTTCTCAGAAGGCATACGTGCATGACCCATCAATCCATTTAATTCAAGCGGAGATCTTAAACACAAGATTCCTTTCTCAGATCCTTCTGGTGACTTTCAGCTTTCAACCTACTTTCAAATTCACGAACTTGAGTTCTTGAGAGTTCTTTTCTCGTTAATCCTACACTATTGGACGCTTGTTCTTAAAAAAAATAATAAACAACTACTAATAAGAAAAAAAAACACTAGTCTCTTATTAATTGCATCCTTTACTGGTTTTTGTACTCTTGATCAAGATTCAGCCAGCAAGATCTGACATGGTTAAGAACACTGACATGTATGTTGGGATGTTAAAAAAATTATGGAATCATTCTCATCTTCTCATCAAAATTTTTATCTCTTTTTCAGGGGTGAGATTGCTTTCTGTAGCTCAGAGTGCAGACAGCAGCAGATGAGTCAAGAGGAGAAAAAAGGTAACTGTTCCATGACATCAATGAAGAACGAAACTGCGCCGGCCACCGCAGCATCGGAATCCTCTGGTTCCGGTGGGGAAACAGCGGCAGCCGCCTAAAGATTATTGGACTAGTGTTTATGACAGAAGGTGTAGACTTGAATGATGGGTTTGTGGGTTTTTTTTCCAGCAGCACAAGTTTGAAGACCTATGTATGCATGTTTGGAGCTTTTGATCGTTTGGAAAAAGGGCAGTAGTTTCCTATCTATATTTTGTTCTCCCTTCTGCGTGTTTTGTCTTATGAATATGGAAGGAAAAGATAAATGAAAGAAAAGTGTATTGGCTTCTTACTTCTCTCTCTTTTACTTGGATTCTCTCTCTCTCTCTCTCTCAATGGGCACTACAGTTGAAGCTTTACAAGACAAAAGCTTTGTATGCTTGTGAATCAAATGGGGTTTCAGGAGATTCCGTGCTGCTTTTCTAGCGATTCCTAACTTTTACTCTGGCATCTAGGATTCCTTCTGTGAGGGAGAGAGGACTATGCTACTGTCAACAGCTCACAACTGTCTGTTTTTATGGAGCGAAGGTTTCCACAGCCGTAATAAATGTCAAGGAGAAATAAATGACAAAAGCACTGTGAAGAACCAAGTAGGAAAAGCATGAATTATTGATCTTATGTGGTAAATTTTCCAGACCATTTTCTATCTTGTAGATGTCTAAATGAAGAGAAAATAAGAAAGTACGATGTGATGGACTGTTGCATTTTTTTAAATGGTTGACTCATTTTGTTTTCTTTTTAGTGTAAAAGGCCAATATCTGTTTGGTAATATATTTTTCGACACTGTGTAAATTTGTGGTTAGTGAGGAGTGGAGGAGTCATGGTTTTAAAACTGGAAAGGAGTTGCAAAATCCATAACTCCTACCATTTCAGTTAAAGGTATATATTTTAATTTATCTAATAAGAATTTATTTATGAGAAACAAAATTGGGATATACGTAGGAAAAGTTATATGAGACATGTTTGTTAATGTCATTTGCCATCATTCTATATGTCTTTTTTTTTTTTTTGGCAAACGATAAATGCCATCATTCTATATGTAGATATATCATTTCACATATTCTTTTTAACATTGCATCCTTATCCAAATAAAATCCTAACTGTGGTCTCAAAATTGTACATTGATGAGTATATATATTTTTCTCATTAGATTCCTCCTTACATACATATACTAATATGCTCTGTAAATGATGAACCTTAGAAATGGATTTGACAAATTGTACTTTCGTATGAATCGTAGAGAGAAAAAATATATAATCTATCAATTTTAATTAAAAAAAAAACTTGTACTCCTTATATATTAAAAAAACTCTTCAACTTGTGCTCTTTAATTATTTTTCAAAGTATATATTGTATAGGTCATAGGTACCATTTGGATTGCTATTCAAGCAACATTCTTGATTTAGGAGTCAAGGGAATATGTAATATAACAATATACGTGTAATACAACATGCAAGGTAATAGTGCATTTTCTTCATTTTTTTTATTAACTTACACTGAACTCAGGAAAATTAAATTCCTACCTATATCAAACATAACTTTAGTGTCTTTTTTTTTAATTTAGACAATGGCTTATTATCACAGTGGCTGGGAGAACTTTAAACTCACCTCAGGTCTTAGATTCGAATCCTAGTACATTCACCTCTTACTATTTCAAACATTAACAAAAAAAAACTTTAGTATCTTTTTGAGTGAAATGTGAATTAATTATCTGTCTTTTATAAATGAAATAAATAGATATATATACATGGGAGCAACTGAGCAAGTTATGGGAGCAACTGTAAGATTAATACAGTCCTCTAAGTGGGAATCTTGGAAGCTTAGTGCTTAAGCACTATGTAAAACTGATATTGTCTTGATCGAAGGTGACATTTGTGTGATCAATCAACTGTCAAGTGGGTTCCTTGCTAGCTTCCAACTGGGGTTTGACGTGTACTGCACCTGGCAGTTGGTTGATAGATTTTTTGTGATGAAAATCAACAACACCTGGCAACCGTTCGATCAACCAATAATGGAGGAGGCGTAGTCACAATTACTCCTTTTTTAAAGGAATGGGAGTAATACTTTTATATAATAATGGTCGACTTGATGGGAGTAATAAATTATTTGAATAAATTTTTTTTTTAAAAGGAACCCATGAACATTAATTATAGCCAACTAGATGGGATTAATAAATTGTTTCAATTCGTTATTACTCTTTTTTTTCTTCCTGAAAGTAGGCCAATTTATTCAAATAATATCATAATGGTAATTAATGTGTCCATGAATTTCCAATTTGAAGGAACAATCTTCCTAACCACCAATAAAAGAGAAGTTTACTAAAATATTACAATATCATAATCTTCATTTAGATTCAAAACCTGATATCAACTTTATTGAGAATTAGCCTCACAATTTAACTACCATTAAAAAAAAGGATAGTCATTGTTGCATTGATAAGTGAAAGCATTGTTCCATTCGCAATTAACGACAACATTGACTATGCAGGTGAAGACATTTTAATTATTAACTCAGCGATGAAAGTCTACTGATATGTTTATTTGTACTCACTACAATGGAAAAAATAGCAATTATAATTAATAGGAAATTCTAGTTTTTATCATGTTTTTAATGCCATATGTTGATTGCATGCAATCACGATTTAAGAAAATCATGGCCAACACAAATGATACAAGTAGTTTTCTATATGCTGGATTTTTCCATGTTGTGAACTTGCAAGCACCTATTTTTTAATTTTTTGTCTCTTGTCTCGTTAAGTTAGAAGGAAATTTGAAGTAAAAGCGAGATGAACACTTCTTTTTCCTCCATATAAAACAAAGGAGTCCACGGTACCTCTAAGGACACAATTGATTTCAAAAAACCTTCATTATTTCTCATGAAATTTTACACTCCATGAAGGGGGAGCATGCCGTAAGGATGATTGCTTTGCTCTTAAATCTGATATGTCGAAGGCACATGACAGTATTGAATGAAGTTTTTTAGCTAAGGTGTTAACTAGGATGGATTTCGGCTTTTTTTTTTTTTTTTGCTACCTAACATTTTCAATCGGAACTTTTGAATGACAATGTAGATGGCTTTTTCAAACAAGAGCATAGTTTGCGACAAGGGCATCTCTTATCATCCTATCTTTTCATCATGGTAAATTCTAAGATAATCATGGTGTTATCTCAATGATTTACATGTAGTCAAATTTCACCATTCATATGTTTAAACTTATGGTCAAGATTGAATGTTTTTGGTATCCATCAAAATCCATCGTACCTTTTGGGATACCATGTAAGGACTTCGATCCTTACTAAAACCTTAAATCCCCAATAAGAACATTAAACACAGCTAAACGAAAGGAAAAGCTCTGCAATTAGTAATATCAATTATCCTACACAAGATCGTGTGATGCACAACCACGTAGCTTCACTATATGCACTAAAATATAGTTCTGTTAATCTACACCTGAAAGATATACACAAGCCAAGAGTGAGTGACCACTAAAAGATCACCTAGCACTCACAACAAAACCATAGAGAAAACAAGATGAAATCAAAATTTACAGAAAAATTACTGAAATAGGCAAAACACACATGTAAAACCCACAGGTATGACACACCACTCAAACGTGCAAATCCCCTGAATCTACATAATCGAAACTGAAATCTATGAAAAAGACATGTATGTAAATCCCAAACCATTTAGTTTTTCACCTATTAAAAACTGATAGATTAATATAGATCATGCATTCGAAAACAATATCAAAGCTTTTCTACAAATTCTGAGCTTCCTCAATACTGAAGTAGAAGAAAAGCCATCATCAATTCCACATCAAAATTCATAATCAGGACTTGAAAGGAATCCAGTGAAATCACCAACACAATAATCAAAACTTGTCGTATTGTTTGACACTAAACAATCAACTCTGGCCCACAAGCAGCTATCAAAGTACACTACACTGTCACCGACAAGTCACCCTATAAGGAGCTCCCTCGTCTTTGGTCCCATAGAATTCTCACAACTATCCACTCAAGGGACATTACTAAAAGCGAGGCATGTGCATATTTCCCTTTGACCAACCATTATAGAATAAGCCCGCTTGGCGTCTTAAGAATCCGAACCACTCAAAGGAAACTATCCTCTTGGCCCTGTCAGTACCAAAAATATCTTGAATCTTAGCCTTAGTCTTGTGTTTAACTATCCAAAGATACTATCGTACCTCCTAGTCCTACCATCACAATCGTACGGTCTCTTGACGCTAGAAGTAAATTAGTGGAAAAGATATATTTAAATCTCATCTTAATATTAACTAGAAATCCTTTTCAATATTAATAGAATTTCATTACTTACAAATCCAAAAATCCTCATTACAATTCAAAATTCAACATAAAGATTAATGAGTATATCAGTACACCAAAACCACAAGGATCTCAACATTCTACTGACTATCCCAAAACATGTGAGGCTAATATGGCCGATGCCTAGAATCCCCTATTTTTGGATAGAATGCTCAAACAATGCTATAAAAATCCAAAAAGGCAGGTATAATTCACCACAAGCATAATTGAAGCATAAATTCATCATTTAAACTCAAAATCTTAAAGTGTCACTAAATGAAAGAGATTGAAGACCTAATTCATAGGTGAATACCTTACATTGGAGTAAGAGAACCCAACCGAAACCCATAGACTACAACATGTTGGAGCTCTCGCACAATTGTTCCATACATCTTGACTACTCTTCACTGAACTCGATGCTTCCTCAAGTACAAGGAAGTCAAAATTAAATACATGCACAAAGAATAGCAGAGATCAACTCTCCGAAACTCAACTGAATTCACCTCAAAGTCCAAGAACCTAACAAAACAACCAATGGTCACTAAAGTAGCTCAAGCTCACCAATGCTCAACCTACAATCACGCACAACTCCCATCCTCCTTCTCGAAATTAATCTAGCACAACCTCAAGCAAGCAAGGAATTGAAATTACGCTTGCAACATGAAATTTGTGAAGAAAATCCCATTTTACAACCCAAACAACTTACCTTAATTCACCTACCACTTAGGTCTACTAAAGATCGCAATAACAACAAACACAGGCACAAAGAATAACAGAGATCAACTCTTCGAAACTCAACTAAATTCACCTCAAAGTCCAAGAACCTAACAAAACAACTAGTGGTCGCTGAAGTAGCTCACACTACTAGAAAAATCAGATTTTGCGAGGACTTATAGCGAACATATTGTGAGGACATGTCCTCGCAATATATTAGCGAGGAAAAATAGTGAGGACAAAGCGAGGAACAATGCTCATAAATATTTAACAAGGAAATCAGTGACGAGATTTCCTCACAAAGGCCTGGCTAAAATTTCTAAAAAAAATTAGTCTTATTTAGCAAGGACATGTCCTCACTATATGTCCTCGCAATAGTGCCTTAAAATTTCATTTATCGCCTTTTCTCCCTCTTCTTCCCTTATCCCTCGATACACCTTCCTTACGCGTCTTCCACCCATATTTCTCCTTCCTCCGGCCTACAACTCTTCTTCCCCCTGTAGATCCTCCTCCGTCGGTCTCTACCTGCTCCTCTGGCCTCTTCACTTCCTCCTCCTGCCTCTGCCTCTTGCTACAGCCCTCGCCTCCTCCTCCGTGCCCTGTGTGCCTCCTGTGCCCTCCATCGACTTCGCCAGCCGTACGTGCTCCGCCTCCTCCTCCTTCGATCGCTACCTACCTCCTCTAGCCTCTTCACTTCCTCCTCCTACCTCCTGCCTCCTCCTCCTCCTCCGTGCTCTGTGTGTGTATTGTGCCTTCCATGCTACTCCGCTAGCCATTCGTGCTCCGCCTCTTGTTCACCTCCTCGCTCGTCGTCATAAGTTTGATGGATTTTCTTAAGAAATGTCTGATCTTTCCTTCCCGATTGTTGATAGGGTATGTTTGAGGCTCTGGTTGTTTTTTTTAACAATTTTTGGTGCCTATGTTTCTGTTTGTTTGATTGTTTTGTTTGCAAGCATTGTAATAGTCCCCAACTTTCTAGAGTAAAAGACCTAGTACAAAACTCATTTGACAACCCAGATTGTTAGATGTGCTTCCAAGTTGCACCGTCGATATAGTTTACATACCAGAGCAATGTTTTTATATGAAAATACAAATGGCAACATAGACGGTGAATAGAATAATATTTCTCATGTAGAATCTACCATTCATAGTCTATTTTATATTCCAAGAAAAGAGAGGAAGACCTCAATTGAGTAGCAACTGGAAAAAAGGCTCATTTTTTCTGTGAAACCAAAATGTAAGATGATCGTAAGATTATTTTTGCTAGAGAAACCATCAAGAGAGAAATTCCATAACGTGTTATAACAAAAAGGCCAAGCACATATAACATTATTTGTGGAAGCCACAAATTCAGATACATGATATATCTCATATGTGAGTACAAGCTTGGATATTTTCCAACATAACATAAAAAAGAACAAGTGAATATGCATGAAGGTAGTAGTGTAATTGCCAACAAAGCATTTTAAATCACCAAACAAAAGTAGGTTACAAATAAAAAAAGAGGTCAGCCAAAGTCAAAAGAAAATATTGGCACTTTTTTAAGATTGTTGTAACACCCGTAAAATTCATTTTGTAATTATTTACATCTTATGAATTTTATTCCTGGATGGGTGTTACTATTCCGAGGTTCGTTGTGTGGTTTTGTGTTTTGGGGCTTGGGTCTCATGGGCCAGCTTCTATTTGCGTGTCCCTGTGCATAGTTGGCACTGTGCGTGTGGGGCCCAGGTGTGGGTCCGTGTGGGGCCCAAGTGTGGAGTTCACATCGGGCCCCCATTCGTGGACTGGTGGTTGAGGCTGGCAGTTGGTCTCTTGGTTATAGTGGGTTGTTGGGTCCATGCGGTGGTTGGCGAGGTTGGCAGCTGAGGGAAGTGTAGGTGTGCACGTGGCTGACTGGTTGCACGCCTGCGCCCACCTACTCTCTCAACGTGGCTTTTTAAGCCCAGACTCTCCGCCATGCACGACCCAAGTTTCTCTGTTCTTCCCCGCACACTTCTCTTCGTCCCGAGCATACTTCCTTTCCCTCTTTCTCCATCTCACCCCACCTCCTTTCCCGTCTCTCTCTTTCCCTCTCTCTCTCACTCTCCCTCTCATGTTTGTCTCCTTCCCGTGACCTCCTCTCTGCTCGGTGTGCTCGAGGGCCGATGACTGTGTGTGGTGGCTTGTGGTGGTGTGTGGAGTTTGCATGGAGTGCCCCTGTGGTCGTGTGAGCCCCGGCGAGGGTCGTGGTCACCGAAGTCGACCGGAGGATCGTCGGAGCACATTTTCAGGTACGCATCTCCACTCCCTGTAATAAAGAGCATGAAAATGGTAGAAATTGATAGAGTTGCATGAAATATAGGTAAATTTACATTCATAGAATTTATTGTGATTTTATGAGAATTTATGGTGGATTTATGGGCATTTATATCGGCAGTTGCGTTTTAGGTCCTTTTGACCCTTTTGCCTTTGCGATTTTATATCTTGATGCATGGTGAATGGATTTTAGTTTTGTTTGTTGGGATTTGGAGTAGACTCGAGGGTCTACATCTTATGTTTTATGCAAGATTTTTGGTATTTATTTAGGAGGTCCGATCGAAGGTCCTAGTTGGGGCGATTTTAAACTATAGGGTTTGGGTCGTTTTCTGTTTTTCGCAAAATTCGGCATACCGAACCATTTCAGTATGCCATTTTTCTGTCAGATTAGGTCCTCTGGTCAAAATTCAGTCATCCAATTTTAGACGGTCGCCCGAATCAGGAGATTTCGGTTGACCAATTCATTTTTGGTATACCGAATTTAGCCTAAGTGTTGACCGCTGACCTGATACGGTCGACTGATCTAGATCGACCTACCAAATCAGGAATTTTCGGCGTACCGAACCTATTTTCGGCATGTCGAATCTAAGTCCAAATATGTTTATAAAAATCTGATTTCCGAGGGTTTTCTGGATTGGTTTGTTTTGTCCCATTGAAAGGGATTGTGGGCCATCAGTGGTGGTCCCCTAGGACCCCTGATACGCCGTTTTACCGAGGTTTTGGAAGAATTTTCAAAGATATGAAAATGATTTTGGAAAATGGATTTCAAAAAAATAGTTGTCTTGTTTTGGAAAATGTTTTCCTAATTTTCTGTGTGCGGGCCGAAACAGTGTGTGACCATGTCATCGGGACCAGGGAATGTGACGACATTCTCGGGTGGTCGGGCGTGACTCCTTGGTTGAGGTCGGGGGCCGAGATACCTGAGATTGAGGGGCGTCGGGTCCTAGAGGTATGAGACTCTTTGACTGTCGTCTCAAGGCTAGGGTTGTAGTCCGCGGGTTGAAGTGTCTTGTGACATGACAGAGAGGTATGATACTCCTACTGTTGTTGTGAACACTGATGTTTAGGTGTCGCTAGGTGTGAAGGTATGATACTCCCTCTTCAGCACCGTGTGTGAAGGACGCCGTGAGGAGGCGGACCCTATGATGGCCAATGCGGTGGGACATGTGCCCAGTAGCTTGTAGCGTCCTGAGAGACAGGACATCCGTTCCAGGGAGGGGTTGGCTTTTGAGTGTTCTCTAGAGAAGGAGAATCGCAGGACGGTGAGCGTTCTTGTATAAGGTGGTCGTCATCGTAGCAGTATAGAACGCTGTGGTTGCTTCTTGGTGGACTACGTGTAGCTAGAGTTAGGTTGCCTAATGCCGAACTTCCCGACTCACTGTGTGTTGTTTTGGCCATTGAGGACCTTTGCTTGAAGTTTTGGGTTAGTAGAGCCTCGGTTGTGGTTTTGGCCATTGTGGGCCTATTTTGTGAGGTTTTAACAAAATAATTTGTGAAATGAATTTAAAAGGAAAATTGATTATAGTTTCGTTTTCCACTGTTTTCGTGGGGTGCGTATTGGGTGACTTTTATCACTCATACGTTTTTCCTCGTGTTTTTGGTTTGCAAATGTAGGCATGCAGAGGGTTAGCGTAGTGCATATAGTCTGGAGTCTCTTAGCCGCACACATAGGTTCCTAGTTGTTAGATATTTACTGTTTGGCTTTAATTTTCCCTAATTTAATTTGTTTTAAATTATTGTGGCAAATGAGGGGCGTTACAGTTGTATTTAGAATTTAATTCAAAAAAAAATTCGGACCAGAAAAGATAAAACAGAATAAACTCTAAAAGGCCTAGGCATGATAGTTTAGAAATCAAGAACAGGTTGATCCCATTTATGAGAAACATGTGTAATGCTAAAGCCATACAAAAAAATATTGAGTTTGATGGAATAGGGATTTTATGAGAAAAATAGGGAACTGAAATTTAAGGCTGTTATTGAAGATTATTGACATAAGATTCAAATCAGAATAGATAATAACAAAGTGAATGCTAAAAGGCCCAACAACAATGTTCATTGAAAGTAAGGGGCTGATTCAGTGAGAACTCAGAAACATGAGTGATGCTACAGACATGCAGTAAATTACAAGCTTGATGGCATACTTATCAAGGCACCCACTTAGGCGGTGCCGAGGCACCAAGGCATTATAATTTCTTTGGATGCCTGTTCGATATTTATTTAAACCTTGCTAGTTTTTGTGTATTTCAATGTCTTAGTGTTTAATTGTGTTTAGAATGGATATATCATTGCATTTAATAATGTAATATGTAGGGGGGAATCTGAAAATTTTCTTTTAAAAAAATATTTATGGCACCTAGGTGTTGCCTAGTCACCCTAGGTCACCACATGGACGCTTGGGTGCCTTGATAACCTTGCTTGACGGAATATGAACAAGAAAATCTTTCGATAAATAAAACAGGAAATATTATTTTCAGTGTTCCTAATCTTTTGTCAAATGTTTGATGATATCATATGCCAAAAAAAAAATCAAGAATATGAAGATGTTGTCCTAGAAGAGGTATTTTGCCATCAGAAAACCTGTATAAGAAGAGAATAAGAAAAAAGAAAAAAAAACTACAGAAAACATCAAATCAATATATTTGAAAGACATATGCTCAGGCTTCTACTTCATTTAATTCGGAGTACTTTAGTTCTCAATTGTCACAGATGGCGACTACATTAGAGGGTTTTAGAGCCGACATACTCTTAGAAATAAGGAATGAAATGAGGAATGAAATACATGCTTTGGAAGATCGACTTGTAAAGTAAAGTTTTATTTAATTTTAAAATTTTTGATATAAATAAATTGTCATGTTGAATTCAATATTATAATTTAATCATTGTCTATTATGACATATTTTATGTTTGTTTTTTATAATCAGAAGATATGAGGATAAGCAGGAAGTTGATTTGACAAGAAATGATGAGGAAGATTATGATGAGTATAGACGTCGCTCCATCCATGCATTATCTTAAAAATGTAAAGGAAAGTAAGTTGGTTCTAGAAGAAAGTGATATATAAAATATCAATTTGACTTGTATTATATCCAGTGACTTGTATTAAGACATTTCAGTGTTGTATTAGTACTTGTTTGTAAAAACTTTGGATGTGTAAAATCTTATGTTGTATGATCAATTGAAATGTTTTTTTTTAATAAAATATTTAAATGTGTAATTTAATATACTTGTGAATGTATTTGAATATCATTTTATTAGGTATATGAATCTAAATTTTAGTAGGTTCAAATTTGCAATGTATTGTTTTGTTTTTTTTATTGTCCAGTATTAGTGAGGACATTTCCTCACTATGTCCTCGCAAAAATAATACCTTTCGTTTTATTTAACGAGCACTTAGCGAGCTAATTACAAGGACATGTCTTCGCTATATCTTCGCAATTTTCTCGCTAAAACTGGAATGACGATACAATCTCATGATATTTAGAGAGCATTTGCCGAGTATACCACAAGGATAGAGCGAGGACATTACGAGGAAATATTTCATCGTAATGTCCTCGCTAATATTAAACGAGCACATTGCAAGGAAATGTCCTCGTAGAATCGATTTAACGAGTTATTTAGCTTTAAGGATAATTAGTCCCCGTTAAGTCCACGTTAAACTTTACAACAAGGACTTAGCGAAGAAGCAGTGAGGACTTTGCGAGGAATAGTGTCCTCGCAAAATCCTATTTCTCTTGTAGTGTCAAGCTCATCAGTGCTCAACTTGCAATCACACACAACTCCTGTCCTCCTTCTTGAAATTCATCTAGCACAACCTCAAGCAAGCAAGGAACTGAAATTAGACTTGCAGCATGAAATTCATGAAGAAAATCCTATTTTGCAACCCACACAACTCAACTTAATTCACCCACCACTTAGGTCTACTAAAGATCGCAATAGCATCAAGGTGAGACGTCACCAAAGGTGCAAGGGTTGCTGTCGTTTCACCCCTCGCTACATGCAAGAGCTCTACAGTCCCCTCCACAAGTCACCCTCTCTCTGTCGCATCCTTTCTCTCTCACTCTCCTTCTCTCTTTAGTGATTGTGAGAAAGTGAAGAGGAGTAGGTTAGCTTTTAAAGCACCCTCTTCTCACAAAGATGTGGGTGTGAGTGGCTCAGCACCCATATACAATCCCCCACTTCATAACACACTCACAAACACTTGTATGAAATTATATACACATGTACATAAATAAGAAACACATGCAACACTTACTTGTTGAAAACATGCACAAGCATCAAAGAATCAATTAATTTTGACTAATTAATCCTTCAATTAATCATCATAGTTTAAGTAGTCATGAAACCCACCAATTTACATTAATTAGTACTTTATAAAGCAGTATACACAAGCAACTAACATCACATTTGATCTATTATAAAAGTTCATCATTTTTCTTACAATCTCAACTCCCACATACATCAAAGAAGTGCGCTAAGGCCTACAAACCAACTCCAAAACTCTTTCCTTGCTTTGATCTCAAAGAGACCTAAATGCACCTCAACAATGTGCAACCAAAATGAACCTAAGAAACACACCTCTTACATGCACAACACTAGAAAAAGTTCAAGATGTTACATACCACAAGCTCTCCCTTTCATTCCCCAATAGGTGCTATCAGTGATGACCAAGGAGAATATGTGGTGGACTTTTTAGCTAGCTAGATGAGGGTGAATAGGTATGTTATGTGTTTTACTCACCTCTTTTCTATTGATTATTTGGTAATCTTTGAGAAGCCAAAACCTTGCAAGGTCAGGGAGGTTGTCAAGGTGCTTGAATGGTACGAGGTGCTTGGGACAAGTAACTAATCGTGACTAGTCCTTTGTTCACTTCAGTAGCAATGTGTGTGGTGAGGTGCTACGTAGGCTCCAATTATTGTCGAGTGTTGGGTATGCGTATGTCCGATGAGTTTTACTTGGGAAACTTGATGTGGTTTGATATTCGCTCAAACACTAATTTTGAGATTGTGCTTAAGAAGATTCTTGGTTGGTTAAGTGGGTGGAAATCTCACTATTTGTCTCAGGCTAGTAGAGCAACATTTATCACTTCAATCCTTGCTACTATCATGGGATATCACATGCTCACTTCAAGATTTCCGATGGGTGTTTGCATAGATAAGGAGAGTATAATGAAGGACATTTTTTAGGGATTTTTGTTAATCAGCCACCACTTTTGTTTTGTTTTGTTTTTTTTTTGACAAAAAATTCAACATCCATTAGTATTCAAACCCACTTGGTTATTAAGTCTTTGAATTCTATGAAGGAATTCAAGGTGACGGTGGCTAAGCATCTCCGATGAGCGAGGCTAATTTGATGAAACATTGTTGGCAAATTCCTAATGATCTAATGAAGGATTAGGTTCATTTACTTAGGTTGTATTTGATTCAGATTATGACACCTAATTGTTGACAATAATCATTTTATAATCATCATCTGAATTAGATGAGAAAACAGAAGTTAGACACAGCTTCTTCTATATAAATTCTACAAAAGACAAAAACTAAGGTATGTGAGTTTTTAATCAAAATTAAACTACATTTTATGGAAACATTATATACAAAATTTGCATCAAACACAACCTTAACATGAAGCATTGTCTAGGCCTCTACACAGTACGGAGAAGTATCATGAGTGTTGAGGTTGATATTCTTTCTTTCTTCTGCTCATTTGATCCCCGGGACTAGTTGATGCCAACAATGGTGTACAATATCCACTAGGAATTTGTCTATCAAATCTGCGTGTAAAGCAATTTGCTTGACTGCTTCTCGATCCACTCGCACCCATAAGGACTGTATGATTTAACTCAACGTCAAGGAAGATGCGGACTGTGAAGGTTCTGGTTCCACGTACTGCTATGTTTGCTTGGTGCTTGCCATCGAGGGCACTTCCTACGCGCCACCAATCTTGTGCGCACATGAAGTTACTGGCATCATTGGCTCGTGTCCTCGGTGCAACGCACACCATAAGACTGCACTCCATCGTTTTCTTGTAACTACGGGCAGTGATTTGATGCCTGATGGGTAGTTTTTTTCGATTTTTTTTTTCCTTTTGCCCGTCTTGGTCTACGTGCTTGTTGGCAGTACTGGGGAGGCTATCCTGTCCTTGGAATACTGTGTCTGGTTATGGGTCTGTTAGAGAATAATCAGACTGTGTCAATTAGATCCAGCTAAAAAAATTTAACAATCTCACTCACAGTAGTCTTTTGGTATGTTAAACTTTTGACATATAAAAAAAAAAAAAGCTAATATGCTCAGACCATGATACATAAGCCACCACCTATAGTCTCTAAACAAAGAGACCAAATCATCATCCACTGATGCTGGAATATTATGGCTATGGCTGGCTTGCCAAAGAAAGACAGAAAACTAGATGGATAATTGCATATATAAACATATATAATGTAGGTTTCCAAAAACTGCATGTACAAGGTCATGATAATATGGATAGGACAAAATTGGTGACCAAATAATCAGGAGTACTTTGCTATGAACGACAGGGCTCTTCAAGAGGCACTTGTTCCCTTTTCGCAAAGCAAACACACAGAATTTCCACATAATAAAAACTGTGGTGGTGATGCTTATTTGTTACTTGTTGGAATCATATTTATCTAATAGTTTTGGGGATCAATTTGACATAAAGAAATACTTAGGTGTTGTGTTTGGTGAACTGTAGCTTTTTTTGGGCCCTGTGCCATGGGCATTGTCTCCTGTTTCACATCTTCTCCTGCAATTTCTATAATGCAATTATTCAGGTATCTCTTCCTCAGGATTCACAATAGCAAACAGTACCACAGTGCTTTTGTTTGGGGGATGCCATGGGATCTTGTCCACTCGATGCTGTTGATAACACCCAAATATGATAACTAGTATTTGTCCTCACTCTGAAGTCACCCATGCTGGTAGGTATCACTTACACAGTCAGACACACTCACATTACGTCTCTGATCTGGAGAATTTGGATTATTAGTAATCCAACCCAACTAGCTCAGGCCATGTGAGATGCACTTGCATATTTATTAGTGTATCTAATGCGATTTTTTGGGAGTGGCAGAGGCACTTTTCCTAAGGCATGACATAACAACCATACTTTAGTTTCCTGATGAAAAAGATGGATTCGATTTTTATGCACAACAATTACAGAAGGAATTGACAGGTAGTTGGAACATCTTGCATGTTGCTACAAGTTGAATGGCAATCCACTTAGTGAACCTATGAACATTAGGATAGACCTTACACAAACAACTGTGTTATTTCATTACATATATACAGTCATCCTCTGAAGGAAACAAGGACGGTTACACTCTTGGTTGTTAGTACTTAAATCTACACCTAGTTTCACAAGAAAAAAAAAGATCAGTGCTTAATCTTACATATGCTGGCCTTTTAATTGGATTTAATAATGATCTGTATAGTTGTCAATGAACTCGATTTATATTTATAAAATGTGCTTCAACAAGAGAATACCATGTGCCTTCACTCCTACTGATTGTTGCAACAGTGCTCCTAGTCATAGGTGCGGCTACTCTACCACCATGAATTCATGATCCTTCAATCCTTCATTGCTTGAAAATGCTGAAAGTAGGTTACCTGTTGGGCTAATCGGGTCATATTGGTCCAGCCCATCATGGCATGCATATTCGTAATTGGTTTAGAAATATATGATGATTGATAAGTTGGTTGATCTCTATTTATTTGAATAGTGATATCTTTATTTATTTGAATAGTGATCTTGAGAGAGATACCTTGGCCGACCTATTCGTATTCACGTATTGAAGTGAATACGTATTGCAGAGAGAGAGAGAGAGTGAGAGAGAGAGAGAGAGAATATGTGTAGAGAAGGAAGGAGAAGGGTTTTGTACTTACATCGGTTAGATTAAGGCCGTGTTCTTCACCATATGTTCGATTCTGTCAGTTGCACTAGTCTGTCATTCTCCATGGGTATTGGGGATTTTTGGTAGTCTTGATTCTTTGAGTTTGTGTACTGAGAAGGTAACTTGGTATTTTTCATTTGTGTCTTTGTGGTTTGGTTTTTTGGTGATCGGTAAGTTAGTATTAATAGTTCCCTTAGCTATGTAAACCACCACTAAGAGATAAATCAGTATCGAATTACAAGTCATGTGGAACCATATGTTCCAACCAAAATTCAGCCTCTGTTCAATAGACTCAACAAAACAGGTATAAGCAAAAATATCACATTTTGTTCAGTTCGATTAACAAAATATTAATAATTACATATGATTTTCATCTGTAGGAGCTAGAGGAGACTGAATTTGGTCAACCACTGGTCTAGAGTTATGTGGAGCTGATAGTGCTTGCTCTAAATCTCTATTTTGCTGAAAGATGATACTGAGAGAAGGATCTCTTCTTTCTCAAATCCTATACCCAGATTTGCTATCCAACAATGCATCAAAGAAGTAATATCATTGATAATTAAACTGAGATTTTTACTAATTCCTCTGAAGATTCTATTATTTCATTCCTTCCATATAATCCAGAGTATAACTTGAATCAAAGTATAACAATCTTTTGAAGGAATATCAAATTTCAATGCAAGTGGAAATATGAATAAGGCTGTAAATTTAAAAATTGCAGGATACATAGACCCAAGAATGAAGGCATTCCAAACAGTACTAGCAAAAGGGCAATAAATAAACAAGTGATTAATCGTTTCACTATGTCCATTATAGAATATACATAAGTCAAAGCCAGTCCAGCCTCTTTTACATAGGTTATCTTTAGTAAGTGTTTTGTTAAAAAGAACCAACCATGAAAAAAGTTTGACTTCGAGAGGGACTCAACTTTTCCATATTACATCAGATAACTGAAACTTGAGCCCCCCATCATTTAAGAATTTATAACAAGATTTCACAATAAAATTCTCACTAGATGGAGTCCAAATCATAATGTCATCTTCAGGAAGTAAGTGTGTATTACTTAAGATTTCCGATAAATAATCAACCTTGTCCTGAATAAATGAGTAGTTATTATATGATATGGGGCTAGAGAATAATCTGCCAAAGTCAGATCTAAAAATCTCTAAAAAAATTTTAACAGATGCTTTCTTGTGTTTTGCAATTTTAAATAAGTTAGGTAAGACATGTCTTTCCATTTTAAGCTGTAAGAACTAGATAATAGTTGCCATAGCAGTTTACTTTTAAGAGCTAAATTGAAATGTCTCATATTTATAATTCCCTAACCCTTTTGAGTTTTTGGTCTATAGATAGATACCCACTTAGCCAAATGATAGGAAGTGCTTGAAGATGAGTAGGATTTCCAAAGAAATTTACATCTAAGTTTATCAATTTCTTTTTCCACCTTAGTGGAAAGGTGAAGAACTGAAAGGTAGTATGTAAGAATGGTTGTAAGTACTGCATTGACAAGAGTCAGTCGTTCTCCTAAGGATAAGTATTTTGTCTTCCAAAGAGATAATTTTTTTGAAATTTTCTCAATTACTAGGGTCCAGTCATTGAGTGTGGCTTTCCTGTAGTGTAAAGGAAGCCCAAGGTATTTGAATGGCAAGACTTCTATATTACATCCAAGGATATGAGAGGACCTAATGATGAAGTTGTCTAGAACTCCAATACCAATGAAAGAAGACTTATGAAAATTAATTTTCTATCCGGAGCAGGACTGAAAACAACATAATATTCTCTTTATGTTTATTATATTTTCCTCTCTTGCAGATAGAAATAAAATAGTATCATTGGCATGTTGGATATTTGTTAGGCCCTCCATTTGGGAACTGTATCCCAGAAATGATATTATTATCTATAGCAAGGGCTAACATCCTATTCAGGATATGTGTAGCCACAATGAAGAGAAGTGGGGACAGGGGATCTCCCTGTCTCAGACCATTTGAGGCTTTGAAGTATCCCTTAGGGGAGCCATTTACTAGAACAGAAAACCTAGCATGATTGATGTACATTTTGATCCAAGTGATCCATTTAGCTCCACATCCTAAACCTTTAATAGAATCCAATAAGAAATCCCAATTGATATTATCAAAGACTTTCTCAAAGTCTAGTTTTAGGATAAACCTAGAAATTCCACCACTTTCATATAATGCAATGTTTCCTAGGCAACCAGGAAACAATCCCCAATGTACCTTCCTGAGAGAAAAGCACATTAAGAATTATCAATGATATTGTTAAGAGTGGGAGTGAATCTAGTTGCTAGAGCCTTTGTGATAATTTTGTATAGACTATTTACTAAACTAATAGGTTTGAAATCTTTTATACATTGTGCACCCTCCTTTTTTGGTATTAAAGTGATAAAAGTCTGATTAATAGGCTTTAGGTATTCAAAATCAGAGGTGGAATGAAGGTGTTGAAAAACTTCTAGAATGTCATACTTAATGGTCTCCCAGAAATGCTGAAAAAAGCATAGTGGAAAACCATCTAGGCATGGAGCCTTTTCACCAAGCAATTGACCAATATTTTTATGTATTTCTTCCATAGAGAATGCATTTTCTAGAACCTCTATATTCATAATCTTATTAGGTAACAGAATATCCCAATTCAGAGAGGGAATATTCCTTTTAGGCTTATAGAATTGCCAGGTAAAATGTTTTTCTATTTCCTTGCAGATTATAGATGGAGTGGATATCAGATTATCCCTGATATTAAGGGAATAGATGGCATTTATTCTCCTACGACATTTTACCATATTATGGAAGAATGATGTGTTTAGATCACCTTCTTTAAGCCATTGGATTCTAGATTTCTATTTTCAGTACGCTTCTTGTTCTTGAAGTAATAAATAATGTTTAGCCTTAAGTTCTCTCTTTTTATTCCATAGGTCATATTGTATCATAGAAGATTCAGCTAGGCAATCAATGTGAGATATCTGGGATTCAATGGACATTAACCTATTTTTCCTTTCTTCCCTAACTGGGCCAATCCAACTTTTTTTTTTTTTTCAGGAATTTAAGTCTGTATGCAAATTTAACCACAAGGAATAGGGAAACACATATATTAGAGAACCTTTGCCAACAATTCTCAATGAAGTAAGTAGATCCTTCAATGTGAAACTAGGATTCATAAAATTTTAATGGGGTGGGACCCCAGTCTATTGGAAAAGTGTTGAGAATAATGGGTATGTGGTCAGATACCACCCTGGCCTTTCCAGACAGTAAGAGTTTGGATATTTGGTTGACGAATAAGAAGATATGAGGAATCTATCTAGTCTAACTATGGTAGGCTGGGCATGAAAATTAGACCAAGTGTATCTGTAATTATTAGGGGACATATCCAATAAACAATTATTCTCAATAAAATCATTGAAACCTTTCATGGAAGGTGAGATGCCACATCTAGAAGAATGTTTATAGGAATATCTTATTAAATTAAAATCTCCTCCTATAACCAAATTTGAGTTAACCATTTTACTGAGAGAATCCAGTTCCTCAATAAAATCAATTTTTAATCTGGGATCACAGGGACCATATACTCCTGTGAGCCACCATTCATAACCATTAGAGTAATTTTCCAGTTTCGAGGAAAGGCTATAGGTAGCAACTATAGTGTTACATAATTTATAAATTCTATCATTCCATCCTATGAGAATTCCCCCAAAAGCACCCAATGAGGGAAGAAACAACCATTTATTTAGTAAACCTCCTCCTAGTGTTCTGAGGAGGCTTGAGGAAAATGATTCTAACTTAGTTTCACTAATTATAAGGATGTTACTTTTATTTGATCTAACTAAATTACGAATAGCTCTTTTCTTTCCATTATTACCCAATCCTCTAATGTTCTAGGCAGAGATAATCATTTATTTTGGGATGATATATAAAGAGAAGCAAAGTTCTCAACCAAATAGAAGTCATCATTAAGATTTATATGTGCTAATCCCTGATCCTCTCTAACAGTATTAAAGAAATTCCTAATTTACCACAAAAATTTTTAAAATGATCATAAGAGTCCCAAGTAAGAGCATCATTCAGTAAATGATTAAAGTTATCCTCAGTATCAGAACAAGTAGACTCTGAATTATGTAATGTTGCAGTGTTGTTTACTAGGAAACTATCATGTTGAATAGAATTTGTAAAATAAGTAATATCGTTATTACCTGGGTCATGGATAGGGGTTGGTGGGTGAGATTCAGATGCATCTTCATTTGAACCACCTAGATCATTCTTCTCCAAACAGTCATATATAACCAGCACTTTTTTGAATTTGGCCATTGATAAGTTCCTTGCTCTAATTTCAGCATTCACAAATTTGGATGTTTCATCCATAGTATGAGAAAGGTCAAGGGGAGGTTGTTGAGTGGATAGAGAGGTTGAGGAATTGTGACCGCCCCCAGAGAAGGAGGAGTGGGAGTAGGAAGGATACCAGCTGAATTGGTAGAAGGTTGTAAGCTAGGACTAATTGATCTAATCCACACATTTTTACCATTTCTCGAGCTTTTATTGCCTTTGCCTCCTCTCCACCCTTTGTTATTTTTAAATGGTTTGCGGATAGGATGCAGACCACTGGAGCTTGATTGTGTTGGAGAGGGTTTAGTGGGCCAAGCAGGGAGTGTCTTGGAAGTGGGTGCAAAAGGGGAACATATGTCCCAACTACGCCTAAATTTGATAGGGTAAACAATATTCTCAAATGCGAAAAATCTGCAGTCAGGGATGTCTTTGTCGGGGTGAACCCTGATCCTGACTCTAGAAAACCCAAGGAATTTCGCATAAGCAATGGATAAATCGACTTCCAACAACTCAACAAATCCAAAAACCATATGATGAAAGATGTCTACATTCCAAAGATGGTGAGGTATTCCTTCAAGTCTAATCCATACCCTTTCTTCCTTCAGGGTAAATACCGCATTAGAGTTAGGGGACCAGGTGTAAAGGAAGCAGATATCATCTGAAGGGATGATCCATACATGTTAAGGGTTTCATTCCTAGCTTTAGTGGAAGGAAATACCAGTAAAAACATTCCTAGGGAGAAGATCTGCACCTCCACTTTAGAGGTACAAGGCAAGCAAGCACGTATGTGTTCTTCTAGTGCCTCCTTAGTGAGATGAGGGGAATGTGAGGTAACTATGGCACTGCATGATAAAGATTGATAAAGGTCACACATAGCTTCAGAAGGGGGTAAAATGGTGGGGTTGTGAGGGGAAAGGCCAGTCATACTGTGATGATGGGGAATGGAGGCTGAAGAATCCTGAAAAAATTTACATAGTGCTACAAAGTGAGAAGGAGATTTGCACTTAAAACAAACACCTGTGAACATACAAAATTTTTTGACATGCCCTCGTAGGCCACAGCTAAAGCATCTCCCCATCAAACAGTAGAAGCTTAGCCTAGGGGAGCAGGTTTTCTTTTTAGCTACCACCTTCCAGTCGCCTCCCAAGTCCTCTAGAGATGAAGAGGAATTACTAGTGCCACACGAAGTACCGAATGCAATAGAGGAAAAGTAAGGCTTAACTGGGGAGGAGAGGACTGAAAATCTTGAGCCAGTGAGGGGATATCTCTCACTAGAGGGTGAGGGAGAGGGAGAAGAGTCACTGAAATGATCACAGATGTCAGAATATATCTCCTTGTTAGAGATTTTCTCCGGATTGGAAGAAAGCCCACCAGAGAACGGAGAAACATAAAGTGGTTTCTTATAAGGTTCGAAGGAAATATACGTATTATTAATGTCATGAGAGAAAGAATTACTGTGCGCATTTATTACTGCAGAAAGACTGTCGTCATCTTGGGAATCCAAAAGTCCCACTGAAACGGAGGGAGGATTAGTTTTGTCATTAAATATTTGGACCAACCAATCCCTAGAGTAACTAAGAGGAGATTCCTCGAGATAATGGGAATTATTATCATGAATCGCAATAATAATCGGTGGCTTATACTCGGTATGATCCCACACAGAAGACGAGGCACCCATGTCAGAGCCTAGGGAACCTGCCCCTTGTGTCTTCCCTTGACCAGCAAGGGAAACGGCGGTCCATCGACTGCCGATCGACATAGGGATCGCCGAAGTCGGAGAAGAAACCGGACTAAAAACTTCATCAAAGAAAGAAGAAATAATATTTTCCACTATTAAACATGAAATTTCTAGTGAATCATAAGATTTACACCTACTCTTATCAGAGAGATCTTGATCGCAGGGAGAAACACAGGAAGAATCATATTTATATGGAGGCATCTCTATTTTTTTACACCTCTTGTTGTTATTACGAGCAAGATCAGAGTTGTAATGCACTGAAAAAAGATTGTCTTTCACAAAAGAAACGATATTCATCTCAGAATCAAAATAACATCTATTATGATTGCACAGCCAGCTAAAAGATATTTTTAGAGTTTGAAAGAGAATGTCAATGACTAGATCTGGTCGATCCTCGGGCAGCGTCCATGGAGAGGACAAAGAATCGGATCTGATCTAAAACAACAAAAACCGCCCAAAATGTGGCCAAGCCAACCATATTCCCCTTGACCGATCGTCGTAGAAATCGTATAGAACAGGCTCATGGGGGATACCAGAAGAAGAATCTAGTTTTACAAAAGGGGGGAAGAGAGGGTCTTCGCAGATCCACGTACCTGTGCGTGTGTGGACGATATGGAGGGCGCAGCCTTGCCCGATCGTTAGGAAATTGCAGGTAAAATGGAGTCATCAGAGTCGTCCTTGTCAAGAAGATGACATTTAAAGGCCTTCCACTCAAAACGAGTCGCAAGGTGAAGTAGATCTCGAGGGCAGGGGTGACCGGAGCCCGTCCAGAGATGTTTTCACTTTCTCATTTCTTCGACAAAATGGAAAGATGTTATCTCATCCTTTCATGTGGACTGTTAGTATTGTCTTTGTGGTTTGTAATTCTTAGGTTTTTAGCCTTGAAATAGACCTTGTATCTCAGATGAGTGATAGTGGATATACTCCCTCTTTCTTGCCCTGTGGTTTTCTCAATCTGGGTTTCCATGTAAAATTTGGTGTAACTTGGTTTGCTTGTTTGGCGATCATATTATTTCCACTGTACTTGTTTATTTTATCCAATTATTTGTTCATAGATTAGTGGGAATACATTAATTTTTCCCAACAATGGGTACCAAAGCTTGGTTATTTATCAAATATTCTATGAGCAAGGGATGTGAATATGAGTTGCATGGTCTGTTTAAATGAAAGCAATTGGACGATATGAAAGCCAAGGATGGAGGACCTTTTATACTACATGGACTTGCACAACCCTTTGGAAGGCAATGGCAGCTCACCAGAGGACACTAGTGAAGATGAGTGGAGAACGTTAGATCGAAAAATGGTTGGGTTCATTCGACAGTGGTTTGTTTGGATGGTAGTGTTTATCATAATTTTTCCACAAAGACTTCAGCACATGTTTTTTGTAAAAAATTAGGTACTTGTGAAAGGGAAATACATGGGAATAAAGCCTAGTCAATCTGTAACATCAGGGCCTGATTATCTACTTTTATAATAAACCATGTATTATTTGTAATATTGTGTTTAATGGTTTATTAATGGATAATCTATTGTTTCTTGGCTGTGTGTGGTTGTGGCTGGCTTT
>JAMKQA010040051.1:0-26968 GCA_024699735.1 Posidonia australis | reverse complement strand
TTGTTTTCTTCTACATTTTAAACTGGTAATTCCTATATGAACACTATTAGCATATTGTAATTCCTATGTGCTTTTAAACTAAAAGTATTGTTTTAGTAAGCAACATGGGCAATTTAAGAGAGAGTCTTGAGAGGCAACTTGGTTCAAGATATTATGCATTGAACGTTGTAAACACTTTTATCATTGAAATATGTTGTATGCTTAGTTGACTTGTATATGTTGTACGCATGTTGTTTTCTTCTACATTTTAAACTGGTAATTCCTATATGAACACTATTAGCATATTGTAATTCCTATGTGCTTTTAAACTAAAAGTATTGTTTTAGTAAGCAACATGGGCAATTTAAGAGAGAGTCTTGAGAGGCAACTTGGTTCAAGATATTATGCATTGAACGTTGTAAACACTTTTATCATTGAAATATGTTGTATGCTTAGTTGACTTGTATATGTTGTACGCATGTTGTTTTCTTCTACATTTTAAACTGGTAATTCCTATATGAACACTATTAGCATATTGTAATTCCTATGTGCTTTTAAACTAAAAGTATTGTTTTAGTAAGCAACATGGGCAATTTAAGAGAGAGTCTTGAGAGGCAACTTGGTTCAAGATATTATGCATTGAACGTTGCAAACACTTTTATCATTGAAATATGTTGTATGCTTAGTTGACTTGTATAAGTTTTACGCATGCTGGTTCAACTTGATATTTGCCATCAAGGTTGTTAGCTTCTTAACTATAAGAATATCATTAGGTAATGCAAAATTGACATGTTGGCATGAACCTTGTTAGTTCAACTTGACAAACAGTTTCAGTATTGATATTTATTCTTAAGAATTGACAAGTGACAGTTTGTTAGTATTTCTAAACCTTATTGGTTGTTGGCTCCCATGGTGGATTGGGTCTAGCCATTGGGAGATTGTTCGTCGATATCTTCAAACCTTGCTAGTGGTGGAAGTGGAAACTAAATTGGATTTGGCTTAGTTGGAACCAATCTTTCGATGTCTATAAACCTATCATTGGGATTGATCGCCTTTGACCTTTCTTGCAACGGTTGATGAATTTGTTCATATCCATCAAGATTGGTGTGAGGACAAGTCTTGGAGCATGCTTGCTCCAAAAGCACTATTTAAAGACAATGGCATCACAACTACGAAAAAAACATGACAATTCTTAGTAGATTTTGTATAAAAAAGAATGTTGGAGACTATTGAGTCGTAAATTGTAATTCCTTGCTTGCTAAAGAATGTTGCAAATCTTTTGTATAAAAGAGATTAATTGTTTAGAGACTATCAAGCATCTTATCATAATTCCTATGTGTTTTTAATCTACAAGTATTGTTTTAGTGAGCAACTTGGGCTATTAAAGAGAGAGATTTGAGAGGCATGCTTTTGATTGCTCTAGTTAGGAAACTTGCTGAAATTTAATTGAGTTTGATAGTGCATCTCATGAAGTTTCTTATACCAATGAAAATTTAAAATTACTATGTCATTTTGGCATTTCCACATACATGTTACAAATGTGTAGATGTCTCTCATTTTCCACAAATTACTACTAGACATTTCTATAAACATATCGCATGTGTAAATACAAAATACTTCCAATCATTACAAATAAAAGATACCCGTATATGAACCCAAAATGTAGTGAACACAAAATACTTTCGTTCATTTGAAAAGTACATAAATGAGGTACAAAGCAATAACCACCCATTAATCAAACTATAAATCACTTCATTTTTCCAAAAAACATAATGAATAACGTGTATTGCACAATTACAAATGGCATTTTGTACTTTAAGGGTGGCATTTGGAAATGTAACTCCACCTTAAAAGCATGACAATCTTCTCTAAGAGGATGTGTAACTACCGTTTACAAAAATAAAAATTCTCCAAAAGGATATTTATGGTCTCAATACAACGTTTAATAAGTGAAGGATCCACCTAATTGAAGAATCTATAGTTATTTTACCAAAATCTTTTGTAACCATGGAATCTTCGTCTAGGATTCTTCATCATCCACGAAGTCACCATCAGCGACTCCAAACCGTAGTAGCTTTCTAGTGAGAAATAGATGGTCTTCGGTAAGGATCGAAGATAGAATTAGAGGAGCTTGTGATTCAATAAGTAGTAGAAGAAGAATAATAATAAGAGGAAGAGGAAGAGGATTGATTGGTGATATTTTTAGGTAAATCAGAATAAGAGAAGGGAGGAGGAACATTTTTATCCTAAATTATTGTAAAACTATAAAAACTTAATAGAAATACTAAATTGAGAAACGATGGAATTAAGAGTATCAAAGTAAACCATTTCAAAATTAAGGATATCAAAATAAGAATTTGATATAGTTGAAGGTAGTAGTACAACAACCTTTTTCAAAACCATAAAACTATAAAAACTTAATAAAAATTTTAAACTGAGAAATGATGAAAGTTAAAGTGTTCGATGTAATTAAGGATAGCTTCTAGGTGGTTAGCTTCTGACAATCTATGGAAAATCACAGAAGCAGTTCTAAATAGGATATAGTTGTCTCACTACTCACATAAGTCACAACTTCTGGATTAGAGAAACCATGAATAAATTCACCGTTTTGTAGAAGTTGACATAAAGGAACTTCTGCTAGAAACTGAATAAATAGAATGTGAAATGACTTTACTATCCATTAATATTTATAATCTTTATGTAAAAGCGAGGTAAATATGTAATATAGAATTTAACTTCTATCAAGGAACTTTTATTTATCAAATAAGATTTTTAAAAGACACTTGTAATTTAATTTTACTCCAAACTTTTAAAACTCAACTTCTACGAAAAACTTTAAATTTGATTTTTACATGTAAGTGATTCCAAAGAAACTCTAAAAAAAAAGAGATTTTTAGAGAGAACCATCCCATATTCTGAATCAAAATGAGAATTCGAAACAGTAGTGGGTAGCAATACAACCTTCTTTTTCAAAACTCTCCTCCTTGTCCTCGCCTCGTCACTCCTCAGCTGCTATTCCTCCTCCCACACTCTCCTCACTGGTGGACCGTGGATGGAAGAAACACCCCAAACCCTAGCAAAACCCTAGCCATCTCTCCACCTGATCCTCTGCCCCGATGTTCTCCCCGGCCACCAGGAAGACCCGGTTGGTGCCCCCGAAGGACCAGAACCTGGGCCATGGACAGCTGGACTCTCCCTCCACTCCCGCCGCCGAACCCCGCGGAGGATTCTTCCCCGCTGCCGGCCCTCACCGTCCCGCCACCGGCACGCCGGCACCGTGGGCTTCCCGGCTGTCTGTTCTTGCCAGGTACGGTGCTGGATATGGGTCTCGATGTTACTTAGTAGGAATACGTAGAAACTTAGGTATGGAATGAAGTCAAGGTGCATATGGTGCCTAAAGAGGTCTTGGGTGCGTGATTATACCTAGGAATAGCTAAAGATTTCAGATGGTAGTGGTCATTGTAATAAGCTATTAGTATGTGCCTTACTGCTTGAGAGAGTTTGGACTCGAATTTTTCAAGTCTGGTTTGGAGTTAAACGTTTGTTGGTTTGAGGATTTAGTGAATAAATGTTGTCATTTTCCTACTCCGGACTTGGGATAAAATGTGAGCTTTATGTGCTGTTCGTTGCCCGTCAATGTGTGAGATGGAACTTTCATATTCGTAATTTCTTAGGTTTAAGAATTCCGATCCATATTGAAATGGGAATTCTCTCTGGTCTAATAAGCAAATATGAAGTGGGCATAGAAATGTTTTGCGTTTGGTAACCATGATGCTCATGATTTTCAATGGAATCATCTAAATGCAACAGTAATGTATTTCAAATTTCAAAGTTTACAATATAAAGAAAGTATGCTATGAGATTTGGTTATAATGTTATGCTAAATCGGCAGTTCTTCCATTTCAAATGATTAAAATCCATCCTGAAGATCATGTACTTATGAGTATATGGATATGAAATAAGTGCACTCAATCGGCAAGCTTTGGTGCATCAATAATGCTGCTCAATTGTTACCTAGCTATCATGGCCTCGAGTCTAAAGTAGTCTGTCTGCGTATCTAGGTAAGACTGTGTATATATAGACCCTGTACCTCACATTGGTGGCACCTTGTTCACCCTTTGCCTATGCCTTCCTACAAAAATCAAACATGGTACAAAAATCAAACATGGATATGGGTGTAAATTTTTCTTATAGGATTTTGGTTAATGTACCTTTCCTTAAAATTTCGATACCTGTTTTCCACAGTAAGGAATTTTGTTCTTCTTGACAGTAGTCTTTTGGGCACGTCTTCCATTTAAAAGCGGTCATCTATTTACAGCTTTGTTCTTCTTTTTGTGATAATGGTAGATGGCATTAGAACATAGATTTTGGAGCTTCCAACTGGAAACGATGCAATGAGCTACAAAGCCACAGTTGTCTCTAAAGCTTTAAAAAAGAAAGTTCACAATAGCATCAAACCACAAACAAACCAGGCTGGTGATTCAAATAAAATACAACATCCAAATCAACAAAGAGGCTAGAGCAGATGACAACGAGCAAGAAGGCACACTTTATTGTTGTCATCTTATAGATCTGTATTTCTATCATAGTTGTTCAATAACTTGCATACATGTGAATTCTATTGATTTTGGATCTCACATTCTTTTAGAATATCCTACCATGGTTTTTTCTTTAAATGTATTGGAGAAGAGTCTCTGACCTGATTGTGGAATTTTAGTCATATATCATATCAACCAGCACATTAAACCGGATCGATTTCTACTATAGTTGCTTATAATATTGTTGGATTTATGACAGATTGGATTTTACATTGTTCAACTCTTAGAATGTGTATCTGGGTTTCTTACAAGCTCCTTTTCTTTCAGCCTTAAGTGAGACACTATTTGACCATCTTTTTTCAATGTTTTCTCCTTTATACCTATAGAAGATCTGATCCTACCATCTCAATTTCTACCCAGAATTCCTTCCACCAATAACTCAGAAAAGAGGTCTGATGCTGACGAAATCCAGCCTGTTTATGTTGGAGAAGTCCCTCAAATAGTTCGCAAAGCTCAAGCTGATTGCCTACAAAAGAAAGTGGCAGGTAGCTATTATTTGTCACCAGATCAACGTTTCCAAACTGATTCTTTGAATAACAACAATTTTTTTCGACTGATGAATTTATGCATACTACAACAGGCGGTGAAGGCTTTTCCGGTGGCATGGACAAGGTTACGTGCTTGTCATGGATAATATGCGAAAACCAGCTCTTTATTTGGAGCTACTTATCTCCAGTACTGTCAAATAAATGTGTGATTGTCAATTTTCCCTCTTCTGTTTTGGGGCCTGGAAATGTTACACTGGACTCCAATTATGGTAACAACTGGATGATATGTATTGTTAAGTGGAAGCCAACATGTGCAAAAACAGAGGAAGGTAGAAATCCATGTGATTCTGCTGGAGTAATTGCTTGTCACAAAAAAAAACAAGCTGTTGTATATTGGCCTGACATCTTCTCAGAATGTGGGCGTGATCCAGTGGTATTGCTCCCAAACACTGAACACTCAAAATTATCTTCGTTGTTTGCTAACGAAAGAGTTGAAACCAACAGTGATCAAGAATTGACTGAAGCTGAAAGTGGTAATCTTGCCACTCATGGTCTCTTGAACTCTATGATTGCTGCTCCGATCCCATGTTCATCACATGAAGCTGTTGCGCTTTCATGTCATTCCAGTGGTAAACTGTCATGCTTTTATTGTACTCCACTGGGGATTTATCAGAAAGAAGTTTCACAAAGCATCAAAATCTTTCATAGCAGGGATAATGTTAGCTCTCAGATGAGTAAAGTACATGCAAAATCACTTGTCTGGCGCTTTCAGTGCATGGAGGAAACTAGTCGGCAATTCTTTTTATTGGTTGATCATGAAATTCAGTGTTGGAACATTATACTTTCACCGGATTCTAAAGTCACAAAGCTCTGGTCTCATCTGATAGTTGGTACTGATGGTGATTTAGGTATTAAGAAAGATTTGGCTGGTCAAAAGCACATTTGGCTTTTGGATATGCAAGTCGATGTACGGGGGAAAGAATTTACCATCCTTGTAGCCACATTCTGCAAAGATAGAATCAGTAGTTCAAGCTATACAGAATATTCTCTTCTAACAATGCAGTATAAGCCTGCAAGAAATGTTTCTGTGGCAGATTACAATCGTGATAGGGTTCTGGAGAGAAAGGCTCCTCTTCAAGTAATCATTCCTAAAGCTAGGGTGGAGGATGAAAGTGTTTTAGTTTCCATGAAACTTCACATAGGTGGAAAGCCATCTGGGTCAGCAGTTATACTTTCTTGTGATGGAACAGCGACTGTGACCAATTATTGGAAAGGTTCAACTAGACTTTATAAATTTGATTTACCATACGATGCTGGAAAAGTTCTTGATGCTTCTGTCTTTCCTTCTTCCGAAGATGGTGAAGAAGGTGCCTGGGTCGTGCTGACTGAGAAGGCTGGAGTTTGGGCTATACCTGAAAAGGCAGTTATTCTTGGTGGTGTTGAACCACCTGAAAGGAGCTTGTCACGTAAAGGGAGCCTAAATGATCGAGTTGTAATAGAAGAAAAAGGCCTGAAACTTGGTGGTGTACTTGCTCCTAGAAGTACCAGTACTGTCGAGATGAATAGGCAACAAGCTATTCCACGAAGTGGTGGGCACAGAACTGCTCAAGATGAAGAAGCAGAAGTTTTACTTGGACGTCTTTTCCATGATTTTCTGCTATCTGGAGAAGTGGATGGTGTTTTTGAGAAGCTCAGAAACAGTGGAGCATTTGAAAAGGAAGGTGAAACAAATGTTTTTGCTCGCATGAGCAAGTCTATTGTCGACACTCTGGCTAAACACTGGACAACTACTAGGGGTGCAGAATTTATCGGCTCTGCTGCCATAGTATCTCAGCTTTTGGATAAGAAACAGAAACATGAACGATTTCTTCAATTCATGGCTTTGTCCAAGTGCCACGAGGAACTTTCTTCAAAACAGAGTATGGACTGGTCTCAATTTCAGTTCATTAGCTTGAAAAGTTGTTTTTTTGTTAAGCTTGGTTTGCTTTCTAAACTTGGCTTACTGTAGTGACCGGTAATTGCTTAATCAAGAACCATATACAAGCTTAGAGTTTTTTTGTTCTTTTTTATGTTAAGTACAAGTTTAAAAAGACCAAGCAGTTATCACACTCATAACATTCCTATTGCTCATTATAAGCTTCATATTTAATTCATATACATAAGCTAATGGGTTCTCTAAGCAAACACATGCAGATTTTGATTTTCTAAACTTTGGTCTGATCTCTGCTTACCATACAACCAGGGCATCAATTCAATTTTATGGTATTAATGCTTATTGTTTGGGCTTTGAAACCTTGTATGATTAATATTCAAATGGTATCAGTGGTATTTGGCATAATTTACTGAATCATGGTAGTACATCTCAAGGGAAAACACTCCATTCACCTCAGCTTATGCGTCCTCCATTAGATTTTTCCGTCCATAACCATCATTCATGTACAAAAAATGTATTTTTAGTGTTCCACTTTGATGTTGTTCTGTTACAACAAGGAAGAACTGACCTAATAAATGCCATTATTTGTACCTTTTAATTATTTTTTGGGTTCATCAACAGAAAGATCTATTATCTGGAAGATGTTTGTATTTTCATACATGATAAACATCGATCTATTTTTGCATAAGCAGGACATTCTTTGCAAATTGTTGTGGAGCATGGTGAAAAACTTTTTGGCATGATTCAGCTAAGGGAACTGCAGAATATGCTCAGCCAAAGTCAGAAAAATGAAAGTGAGCCTCTTTCCACTCACTTATTTAAGGAGGCGGCAGGTTCCCTTTGGGACCTTATCCAGCTAGTTGGTGAGAAGGCTCGTAGACACACTGTTCTTCTTATGGATCGAGATAATGCTGAAGTATTTTACAGTAAAGTTTCTGATCTTGAAGAACTATTTCGTTGCTTATCTGATCATGTAAAACATGTTGTAAGTGAGGACGAGCATTTTATAATTCAGACACGAAGAGCTTATGAAGTCTCTAATGCGTGCATAACTGTTATTCATGCTGCTGTACTTTATAGAGACGAGTACCAGACTTGGTATCCTTCACCTGAGGGATTAGTTACTTGGAATTGTCGACCTGTGGTCCGGTCAGGACTATGGAAGATAGCATCTGTAATTATGCATCTTTTGAAAGAAGCATCATTGGCTCATTTATCAGTGAAGTCAGGTTTATGTTCTCAGTTAGAAGGGTTGACAGATATTTTACTAGAGTCATATACCAGTGCAGTCACAATCAAAGGTGAAAGAGGTGAAGATCATAAAGGTCTTGTACAAGAGTATCATAATAGAAGGAATGCACTTCTCGATTCATTGTATCAGCAAGCCCAAGATGTTGCAGAAGCACGATACAAGGTAATTAGTAAACAATGCAAAACTTTACTAGTGCATCTCCAATAAATATTTCTGAAATTATCTCTATTTATAAGCAGTTTTCATAGTTTAAGTTCTATTGCAATGCCTTATATTTGACAAGGAGAACATTTGCTTAGCTATGAATTTCAGGGTTGCCCTTATGGCTTTTCATGAAAATGCATATTATCCTGTTATGCCTAATGAAACAATCATGAAATTTTGCTCCAGGTCATATGTCGTGAGTAAAATTAAATTTGTCCTCGTTTGATGTGTGGTCCAAGTAGGTTTGAATGTCAAAATCATATCCAGGCACTATGTTCTATCGTCAAAATATCACAGATATTGTAATATTTGTCAAGTCAGTCATCTGCCAGTACCACTCATCTCTTCTTAGTCTGGCAAGTAGCAATTTGATTGTCTTCCACAAATTTCCTCCTTTACAACAATTTAAAGGTTTGGAAAGGTCCTTTTCATGAAAGGTTAAAGTTTTTGAAACAAGTTCTCTTGTTGTATGTTTTTAAATAGAAGATCGATCTGAAATAGTAGTGATCATCTCTTTGCTTTTCTGGAAAGTACATATTTGCCTTGTAATGAGATGGCCAAGTTTATGGATATATTGAAGTGAAAATTTTCTTCTTTATTGACATGGTAATATTGTCTACTTCATGTGTTGGGATTTCTCCTGTAGAAGTTCGACATCACTAGATTTGTTTGTACAGCTTGTTATATTGATAAAGAATGTGATTCTCCTAATTACCAACTCTGTTTCAGGAGGAATGTAAGGGCACTGAGGATGCAAAGCTGAAAGAAACTGTTTTTAGAGAAATTTCGTTGCCTTTGCTTTCAATTGCAAAGCGGCATGAGGGTTACCAGACATTATGGGATATTTGCTATAATCTCCATGATGCAGGACTTCTTCGAAGCCTCATGGTATGTATATCCTCTTTTCTTCTATTCTGTCATGGTTTTCTCTGTTTTATATTTTGTAGTTTTCTCTATTTCTGTTATTGCTGAAATTGGGATGCTTGTCATATCTATGTTTTTTGTTGGTAACATGAGAAAACAAAACAACCACACGTAGTTAAGATTTAAGCTCTTTTTCCATAATCAATTAAATTGTTACTTTTATAGGATTTTTTTTGGACATCCCATCTTTTGATATTGTTAGAGTAAATGGATCCTTATATGGATATTTGTGTTATCTATTTATTAAGTTTCTTATAGGTTAAGTATGTGTTATATAGGAGATTGTAATTCTTTGTTATGATGAGAAATATATGATTCTCTTTCTCCTTAACTTGGTATCAAAAACTTAAGATTTAACAAAATAAAAAAGGGAGAGAGAGTAGCAACCATCGTTGTTGTCAGACCATCGTCGTTGCATTATTGTTGGTGGCGGTGGTCCTATAAGAAAACCTCCCTTTCCTTTAAAGTTTGATTTGCCATTATGAGGCCTAGATCCGACCTATCCCATCGTTGTCGAGCCTAGAGAGAAAGGGAGGGGGAGAGAAATGGTTGGACCTCGTTAGATGTAATGGAGGTTTTGGGCGAAGGTCTAGGTCAGCCTGCCAAAGAAGAAGCCCCACATGTTCAAATCGGCCTTCACCATCCTTGATGCCTTGGATGACCTGTCCTAGAGGTAGGGCAACAAAGGCAACGTCATCACCAACGACAAGGCTTTTGGGGTTGTATCTAACCGTAACCTTCTAGGTGTCATTCCCGTTGGGGACTTCGGCATTGTCCTGCCCCCCATCTAACTCTTTGATCTCCAGATTATGATGTTCCTTGTCACTTTTGACGTTGTCTCCACTGCTGTTGACTTTTCCCTTCTCGCCTTTTCGTTCCCTCCTTCCATTGCCACATCTTCACTAAGTTGGTGCGGATGGACATGGGGGAACTTGCATATGCTTGTTTAAAAGCTCCATGCCCTCTGAGCATTACTTGCAAGAGTGTGGGAGAAGAGGAGAAGAAGCTCCTGATGAAGGAAGGTGGCATGGACAAGAAGAAGAAGAAGAAAAAAGAAAGGGGGAAAGAACGAAGTTAGGGTTTATTTGATTATTTGAATTTTAATCCAATAGTTTTTTGAAATTGCAAAATTTACTAAAAACCCTTAAAGTTTCCTACTTGCCTTATAGCCAACATGATTGGCTATGGTTGTTGTTTTCTTACCGATTGACTATGGTTGTTGTCTTTCTACTTGTTTTATGGTCAATGTGATTAGCTATGGTTGTCCTCCTACTAGTCTTATAATCAATGTGAGTGGCTATGGTTGTCGTATGTTTACCTGTTGTTGCTAGTACTGTTATTATTACTTTCATTCATTTCAAGTTATGTAGTTCTTTGTCAATAATAGAATAACAAATTGTACATGTTAGATGTTCCAGTTTAAGGTGGAGTATTAGAGTAAATAGATCTTAATAATTATATAGATCTTTATGTTATTCATTTGTTAGGTTTGTTATAGGTTAAGTATGTGTTCTTTTCTAATATTTACGAAATTGTAGTCCTTTGTTATGAAAAGTAATGCATAATTCTCTTTCTCCCAACACACATCACATCTTTTTTATGATGCCTTCCTTTCATATCATTTGAAAATGATTTGATTGTCGATGCAGCATGAAAGTGTGGGTCCTATGGGAGGATTCAGCAATTTTGTGTTCAAGCAACTACATGAGAAGCAACAGTATTCCAAGCTTTTGCGACTTGGGGAAGAATTCCCGGAGGAGTTAGCGAGATATTTAAAGCAACATAAAGATATATTATGGCTTCATGAGGTTTTTTTAAACAATTTTCCCTCTGCATCGTACACCCTTCATGCCTTGGCTCTTTCTGTTGATGAAGGTGGTTTTGCTTTGAAAACTGAGGAAGAATCTGAGTCTGATTGTACAGAATGGGAATCATCCTTAACAAAAAAGAAGCGTCTCCTTAATCTTGCAAAAATAGCTGCTGTGGCAGGTTTGTTTAATTTTTCTTACTTCTGGCTGTACCCTTTTTTTGTTTCCATGAGAATCAAGCTGAGTTTGTCGGTCTTAGTCAATTAACTGTATATCCTCATGATTTTATTGAAAATGTTCTCTCTTGATCTTTAGTTATTAACTATCATTCATGTAGCCCTTCAAACTTGTGCTAATTCAAGTACACATTCTCATTTTTTGTTTAGATAATAGTAATCAATTGTGTATTATGTCGATTAGCCAAACTATTGACTAATTAATTGTCATATTCTAGTTGATCACATGCTTAAAGACTAAAATTGTAAATAAAATAATGTCTCATTTTTTGCAATTCAGAATAATACAAATCACTATCAAACTGAAGGTAAATTATATTAGTATAAACTGAAATAACAATTTTACAAAAATTAATTGATTGAAATCATCCTGCCTTTTATTCAAAAAATATTACAATTATTAAAATAATTATCATGGACACTTTAATTTGCACCTATTATTGCAATTTATACCTATTATTGCAACAAATGTGTAATTTATCAAAGTAAAACAAAATATAATTTGCACTAACTATTGACTTAATATTAAATTTACCAAAAAAAAAATCTTACTATGAGAATTGAGGACTAATATACAATTTACACTAATTTGAGTGGAAATTGTTATTTGGAGCAAATTGGGACTAAAATACAGTACATATTAGGTATTAAAATGATGTGCTATATACCCAAAACAGATGTTGTTATTGCAGATAATTTAAACTAAAAATACATTCACTTTTACTATTGGACCAATATGTCCAAAAGTAAAAATTCTTATATGAAAAAATTTAGGGTTAAAAAATATATAATAGACACTAGTTATTTGACTGATGCAATTTACCAATATGGAGTTTTTCACTAGTTATTTGATAAATTGCATATTAGTCAGGGGAGTTTTTCATGAACAATTTAAGGCTAAAATACAACTTATATTCTGTAAGACCTTACTTTTGGAAGTGACAATTTTTAGGAATAATATACAACTAACCATTTGACTAATGTGCAATTAGCAAAGGTGAAGATTCTTGTATAAATATTTTTTTATTAAATACAATTTATGCTAATACTAAACTATATGCAATCTGCACTCAGTGAAATATTTATTATATATAATTTTAGGCTAAAAGGTAAAAATATGCTTTACATTAATTATTGGACAGACACAATTTAACCAGATCGAGATATGATTGTTATTAAGTTTTTTTAACCAGTTTGGTAAGAAAATGACAGACTCATAGGTGTAAACGAAAAGGGGGTCGATTCTTTCTTATTGATAAAAAATGCAAACTATGTATGCATAACAGTTTGATGAGTAGGTGTAACAAATATTGTTACAATCAGACTGCTCAAGAATTTTTTTTTTACAAGGTTGTCTTTGTCTTTGTTGTTGAAACTTGTTATGATTTAAATCCTAATTATAGTTTAAAAAAACATCTAAGAGCTAGTTGTAATCATAAAGAAAAAATATAGTTATAATGTTGTATTTGTCTTTGTTTTTTGAAACTTGTTGTGATTTAAATCTTGACGATAGTGTTAGACATAGGTTATTAGATGTTGGTTATCTCTTATATGGATATATGATATATGGATATCCATATAAAAGGTGAACCTTATATGTATGTAACAAGAGTGATTATTGGAAATAGTAATTTTCTCTCCTTAATCAACATGGTACCAGAGCTCTGGTTTATCAAAACCTAGTTGTCTCCTTTGCTCCCACCCCTAATCGATGCTGACTAGGGGCTTTTCCAGCCAAACCACCGACGTTGCCGCCACCTGTTGGCCTCCCGTCGCCTCCTCAACCACCCGTTAGCATTCCTCAATGTCTCCAGCCACCTACTGGTCCTCCCACACCCACTCAGCCTTCCCCAGTGCGTTGTTTGGCCTAGGCAGTTGACTCTTGACACCCCATTGGCCCCCGTCCAGTCTCTTGTGGCAACCGACAGCCCAAACAGTCTAGTTGTCGGTTCCTATATCATGATTTAGGTTGTCCCTTCCTTCCTCTTTCATGTTTTAGCCTCTAAGGTCGTATATGTGTCTTAGGTTTGCCCTAGATAATTAAATTTTGCCCTAGAAATGGGTTTCTATGACTGTTTTTGGTATTTCCCAAAGATTACAGCAGTATTTGGCCTCATTTTCTGCTTGTGCTTGTTTCGATCAGACCATATCTCGTATTAAAATGGCTTCTTCTTGCAAAATGTGGGTTAAAAATCTCTCCAGGATGTTCATCAAGTTCAATGATAAGAATTTTCTTCTTTGGTCATAGGTGTTTGAGACCTTTCCTAATGCACATCGAAAGACAAGCCATCTCACTGTTGACTCCTCAATTGCCAAGGACATCATTTATGAAGACTGACCATCTGATGACTATGTTATTATATCATGATTTGTTAATAGTATGGAGGAGGATATATCTAGAGGTGTCATAATGCTATGTCCGACTAGGAAGATTTGAGATACCTTACACAATACATATGGACATGAAAAAATTAATGTCCGTATAATTGAGATCTTTGAGCAGCTGTTTATCTACTGTCAAGGAGAGCGTTCTGTTGAGAAATTTTACAGTTCTTTGAGGTCTTTGCTGGATAAGTTAGAAGTATATCCGTTGCACACATAGCAAAGATGCGACAGTACCAAAAAGAGTTAACAGTGGTTATTTTCATGGCAGGCCTCAATCCAACTGTGGTTTCTCTGATTTGTGGTACAGGCCTTGGCGCAGAGACTCTTCGTTCCCTTTTGTCTACCTTTTCTTGGGCATTGTGCATTTCGACTGCTATTCTTGCTCTAGTTCCTCATCAATCAGCCTTAGTTACCTTTACCAAAAGTTGTGGTCATGGTTGTAGTCGTAGCAGATCGTCAGCTGGTGGATGTGGATATCGCAAGTGTGATCACTGCGGTAAGATTAATCATATCTCGGATCACTGTTGGACCAAGTTTGGTAGACCTCTTTGGGCACAACATGTAACGGAGACTTCGCCTGATGATTCCTTCTCAAACAGTGACTATCTCTTAGGCTGTGATTTTAGTAGATTCTTTCAGCTCCAAGACAACCAACTTGTTGCTACTGTTGTCCATGCATGTTCTTTAGGTATGACTACTGTATTAGCTTTAAATGATAGTTCTTAGATTATTGACTCTTAGGCATCCTCAAACATGTCCTCTTTACCCAACTCCTCTTTGTTTGATAGTAAATTTGTTTACATTGCTAATCATTGCCGTTGTTCTGTTATTGGTGAGGGAGCGGTTCATGTCTCTTGATAAAGTCTTTTATGTTCTTATTTTTCAGTCAATTTACTATCCATTAGTGCTATTACTTGACAACTTTACTGTTTTGTAAACTTTTATCCCTGTCATTCTACCTTTCAGGATCTATAGACGGAGAGGAAGATTAGTTTGAATCATTAGTATGGTCGTGGTTTCTACATGTTGGTTTATAATGATATACCTAGTAGATTAGCGTTTGTTACTACTGATGTAGAGTCTTCCTTATTATGGTACTGTTGCCTTGGTCATCTGTGGTTTAAAATTCTTCAATAGTTACTTCCTTAGATTAAAGTTGAGTTGTTTTATCTGTGAGTCAGGTAAACACCATCGTATTATCTATAGACATTTCATGTTGTCGAGTAGTCAGGGTCTTTTTGATTTAGTTCATTGTAATATCTAAGGATTTGTAGTTAGTCTGTATTTGGTTATCGCTACTATATTATTTTTGTAGATGATTATTCTAAGGTGTCTTGGGTTTACCTTATAAAGGATAGATAATATATTCTTGACATTGTTAAAAAAATTTCTTTTTGAAATAATAAATCATTTTTCTATTACTTCCAAAAGTTTTAGAATTGACAATACTTTGGAGTTTGTTTAGAGTGATGTACAATTTTGTTGTGATTCATTGAAAATTCTTCATTAGACTTTATGTCCCCACACTTCTCAGCAAAATGAGGTGACAGAACGTAAGTATTGACACTTATATGATGTCACATGTACTACTTTGTTGTAGATGAACGTACCCAAGTCGTTCTGGTCTAATGTTGTCCTTAGTGTTGTCAATCTCATTAATAGAATGTCTTCTGTATATTTTGGTGGTGAGATTCCTTTAAGGCATTTGTGTTCTGATAAAAAGTTATTTAATTTTCCACTGAAGGTGTTTGGATGTGTTGCATATGTCCAAGATCTTAGTTTAGGGCTTGATAAATTAAATCTTTAATCCTTTTGGTGTGTGTTTGTAGGCTATTCAAGAACTCAGAAGGAATATCGTTGCTATCGTCCCCTCAATCATCGTTATCTTTGCTGATGTAATCTTTGGAGAGTCCACGTCTTATTTTGATTTTAAGGGAACTACTTATCATGCTACCACACCTATTCCTCAATCTATTGAGATTGTGGATATAGGGGGGATTCGTGACAGGCCCTTGTAGGAAAGGATAATTTGTCCACTACAAAAATATTATCGACGGTGACATATGCAACCACTAACTCAGACGTAGCCATCACTCTCTTTTGCAGGCCTGCCACCTTCATATTAAAATATACTGATTGTTTTATGGAAAGGTACACTGTCTATCCTATTTGTACATTTGTTACCTATGATTATCTTCATTCATTTTTTCATCAATTTGCTTTATTTATATTCTCAGAGTCTATTCTCAGGAACTATCAAGAAGTATTACTCTTATTACATTAGAAGATAACCATAGATGAGGAAATGTAAGCATTAACAATTCGTGGTATATGGGATTTGGTTGTTCAACTTTAAAGAACTAGTATATTTAATTGTTGGTGGGTATTCACTATCAAGTACATGCCTAATGATTCAGTAAATAGGTACAAGACACAATTGATGGCTCGCGGCTTTAGATAGTCTTATGATATCGACTATGAGGAGACTTTTTCACCTGTAGCTTGGTTAAATTCTACAAGACTACTTTTGTTTATTGTTATCAATAAATCTTAGGTTCTTAAGAATGTCTTCTTCTGTGGTGATTTAGCAAAATAATTCTACATGGAGCAACCTTCATGGTATATTGCTTAGGGCGAGAACAACGTGTGCTTTCTTAGGAAGGCTATATACGGCCTTAAGTAGAGTCTTAGGGCTTGGTTTGATAAATTCAGCAAGGTGGTGATGTTGTTTGGCTTCAAAAGATGTGTTGTAGACTACTTGGTGTTTATTAGGCAAAGCATCAATGGTTGTTTGCTGTTAACAGTATACGTTGATGACATCATACTTAGAGGGAGTGACACTTTAGGCATCAGGGAAACAAAATAATATCTGCAGCAACATTTCATTACTAAGGATGTGGAACGTCCTAAATATTTGCTGGGAATAAATTTTCTTATGCTAAATGAAAGATGGTACTATCTCAAAGGAAATATGTACTTGATCTTCTTCAAGAGATAGGTCTTATAGGATGTAAATCAGTAGGTACACCTATTGATCAAACATTAGTTTTTTTGGGACACCTTTATAGGTGTATATGAAGATGTTGGTAGATATAGACGACTGATTGACACATTCAGATATTTCTTATGCAGTTGGACTAACTAACTGGTAGATTAGCTTTTTGGGAAGCTAATATATTTGATAGTGACATGCTCAAATATTTTCTATGCATTTAGACTTCTTAGTCAGTGAAAGTACATTAGTAAGGTATCTTACATGTACTTGTATATATTAAAGGCAAAGCTAGAAGAGGACTAATCTATAAAAATCATGACAATCTAGATAGTGAGGCATATTTTGATTCTGACTATGTTGAAGATAGAGGTGATAGAAAATAAACATTTTGTTATTGTATATATGTTAGAGGAAACTTTGTAACTTGGAGAAGTAAAAAGCAGAATGTTGTATCGAGATCTAGTATAGAAGCTGAGTACCGTTCTATGGTTCAATCAACTTGTAAAATGGTCTGTCTTAGATCCTTATTGTTTGAACTTGGTTTTCTAGTGAAGACACTCATGCCAATGCAACGTGAGTTGTGACAATCAGACTGCAATCTTCATTATCAAAAATTTTATCTTTCATAAATGTATTAAGCATATCGAGGTGGACTGTTATTATATGTGTGACATGTTAATGATAGGTGATATTTGTGCACCTTATACTTAGACAACTGAGTAGTTGACAAATGTCTTCACAAAGAGATTAAGTATTGAGATACTTAACTCTTTATGTAATAAGTTGGACATGATTAATATCTATGCTTCAGCTTGAAGGAGAGAGTTAGATATAGGTTATTAGATGTTGGTTATCTCTTATATGGATATCTGTATGGGGGGTAAGCCTTATATATACGTAACAACAATGATTATTGGAAATAATAATTTTCTCTCCCTAATCAACATATAGTTAAAAAAAACTTCTAATCATAAAGAAAGTTATTTTACCTTTTGCCATTTAACATAAGCAAACTGGTGGTTTTAGCAGACTAACTCTCAGATGTCATGCTATAGGTAAATCTCCAGGTTTTGAGATGGAGATAAGGTGTATAGAGGCTGATTTACAGATTCTGAAGTTACAGGTAATAATCCTTATTGGAAGTAATACTTTTTTGGGATTTTCTTCATAAACAATTATTTGATCACACGACCAGCTTAGTTGAACTAATTAAATTTTGTATTGAGTTTCAGTTGGTAAAAATAGCATTATAAGTTGAGCTTTGTTTAATTTCATATGCACAGTCTGCATGATCTGTACTTAAAAAGCGGTGGACACCTTATACCTAGCATAAATACTTAAATGCAACTACACAACATATGTGATACATGGCTGATGCATTTTGATTATTTTGTATGGAACTTAAGAAAAAAACATTATTTGGTTGTGTTTGATAAACTTGGATATAAAGGTCACCAAAAAAAAGGTGTTAAGATATAAATGCTAAAATACTTATTTGAGTATAGAGGATTTTGGGTTGTAAGTAATTTGTGTGGAAACCAATGTTAGGGGTAAAAAAACATGAAGGTAACCTCATTGATCAGACGTCTACCTTATACAATAGGTAAGAAAGGAAAACTAATAGATAAACGAATAAATAAAGCAATCCTAAATGGACATAACAAACTACTCTACTCTGATAAGGCTAACATTCGAGCGTAAATGTCCACCATACTTAGCTTGTCACATAGAGTAGAGTAGGGTTGAGAATTGATTGGTGACTACTACATGAGGCCTTGATGAACACATCAGGAGTCTAATCCTCTGATTTGGCATAAGGCTTAGAAACCTTCCCACTCCTTTCAACTCCTCAAACAAAATAACAATTAACCTCAATGTATTTGGTCTCCTTGTGAAATACTGGGTTGTTGGAAATGCATATAGGTGCATTAGTGAAAACATATGTTGTTTGATCCTCTAATTGAATTGACGATGTACAAACCTTCCCACTCATCATAACTTCACACGAAATGGCAGACTACCTCAATGTATTACACAACGAACTGGGTTGTTGTAAATGTATATGGGTGTGGTGCATGGTGATAGGATCCTTATGCTCAAGTAGACTCAACACCAAGATCATGCAACAAAGATTTCAATCACAACAGCTTAGATGTAGTATTCGTCAGCTCTATACAGTGTCAGTGTCAGAACTTGCTATTGCAGTATGCTTATTGCTTTTACAAGTCACAAGTTTCTTCTAACAACGGTGTAGTACCCATTAGTGGACCTCGTGTAAATCTTGGGCCCTACATGGTTAGCATCTTAGATTGCAAGAATGTCTGGGCTCTCATGATGGCGGTACTAATGATCCTTTATAGGAGAACCCTCCATCATCACAAAATCCTAGTGGTACATCCACTATTGCTTATTGTAGCTAATACTCAAGTTCCTAGTCAAAATTCTAAGTTTTCAGTGTAATCTTTTGAACTTTTGTACTTTTCTCATGTTTCCTCTAATGTTTCCACTGATGGGCCACATCATTTTTCTGAAGTACTGCAGTCCAACAGGAAATGGACGTTCTAAACCTTGGCATGTAGTAGTTTTTTTTCTCTCTAAATACCTCAGTCTCATCATACCACAATGATAGATTCTGTTCCGTAGGAGTTTGCTGCTTCAGCCCTAACATGCACATCTATTGTAAAAAGACGATAGCATATTCCCATGAGTTATTGCCAGGCCATCCTTGCTACATGTCTCAATGCCCAAATTTCTTAGGTGGCTAAAATCTTAACTAATCCTTCAAACATCATGGGGAGAGAAGAAATCTAATTTGTGCTATGAAACCAAAGAGTATAAGGCATATATACATACACAGGCACACACTACGTATGATATATCGATCTTTAAGATCCATTAACCCATTTAGCTAGTAACTAATAAACAATTAACTTAAGACTCCTCATAAAGATGGAATATATATATCTATCTTGTTATATAAAAACGAAATATATTAAGGTTTTGAAGCCTTAATGAAAATATTTGTAGTCTAAACTTCACTTCATGTAAATGGTGAACGAGTCTTTCCATTCATCATTGCATCACGAATAAAGTCACAATCAATTTTCACATGCTTTGTGCGTTCATGAAACATTGATTTACTTGTTATATTGATGGCTACTTGATTATGAGAGAATATAATCATTAGTTCATTACAATGAGTATGAAGATTCTGTAGATGAATTTTTAAGCACATAAGTTCCCCAATGGCTTGCGTCATAGCTTTATATTTAGCCTTAACATTAGATCGTGACATTTTATTTTGTTTCTTATTGTTCTAGGACACAAGATTATCCCTGACAAAAGTACAATAGTTAGTAATGAAAAGTTGATCAACTCTAGAATCAACATAGTCAACATCAAAATAAGCAACGTCCAAGTGACCATGATTGCGATATATGATCCTTTTGTCAAAAGAATTCTTTACATAGCTAAGATTGCAAAGTACAATTTTCCAAAGACATACTTTGGGTTCTTCATAAATCGATTGACTACACTAACAGTAAATATGATATATAACTTAGTGACTGTGACATAAATTAGTTTTCGAATAAGACATTTGTACCTTTTTTAGCAAGAAAATCCTCTTCATCGTCAGCCAACGATTTAGGATTTGCATCAATATTAGTACAAGGTTTCATACCTAACATTCCTATTTCTCATATACTTTCTTTGTGACAAAATCAATCTCTATCTACCACAAATTACCTAAATATCAAGAAAATATCGCAGTTAACTAAGATCTTTTGTTACAAATCACTTCTTTAAATATTCATTTGTCTCTTTTACACCCACAAAATCACTTTTAATTACAAAGATATTATCTACACATACTATTAGAATTATACTGCTTGAATCCCACTATCTAGCAAACATAGAGTGATCTGTGTGACTCTTGGATGTCATTGTTTGGCTGTATATTTCGAACTACACATGGATATTTTGTTTGAGCTCGTAAATAGTTTTTCTTAATTTTCATACTTTCTTGATTTGTTGCTCTATGAACACAATCTCATGTAAATCTCCGTACAAAAGTGTTCTTGACATCTAGTTGAAAAATTGGTCGAGATTTTGTAACTACAATTGAAACAAGAGTTCAAATGGAAATGATGCAGACAATAAGAGAAAAGGTCTCAAAGAAGTCTACATCATATGTTTGTGTAAATCTTTTTATAAGAAGACAAACCTTGAATTTGTCAATTGTCTCATTTGACTACAATGTAACTGTAAATGCCCATTGACAAGCAACAATATCTGCACTTGCAAGAGGATCTATCAACTCCCATGTCTCTCTAGAAGTAAGATTAGACATTTCTTCATCCATTGTATGACAATAGGTTGGTTTTTTACTGGTCTCTTCATACATCCTAGAAATAGACAAAGAAGATAAAGCAAAGGCAAATTGACAAATAGAAGATGAAACATTATCGAGAGAAACATGGTTAGAGAAAGAATGTTGTGTGCAAGAACTCATACCTTTTTGGATAGCAATGGAAGGACCCTTAAAACCTCCATCAGATGTCAAAGGTGGTAGGGCAAGATTTGGTTGATGACTACGTCTAGGGTAAACCTTTAAAGGAACACAAGGAGCAATTGGTACACTAAAAGCAATTGGTGTATTGGGAACAAATGATGTATTAGGAATAATAGTTATAGGAAGATGAATATTAAAAATGTTTAAAGTAAGATCACTACCTTCAAAAGAGAAATAAGGTTTATCCTCAAAAAAGGTACATTAGCACTCTCATATTGTTTTTGAGTGATAGAATTATAACAACAATAACCTTTTTGAGTGTAAGAATATCTTAAAAATATGTACTTTATTGCATGTGAGTACAATTTATTCAAAGTCTGTCCCTAAAACATGTATAAAAGAAGTACAACTCAAAATACGAGGAGTGACATGAAATAAGATGGCATCATGAGATAAGCAACTAATAGAAAATGATTAGCCATAATAGAAGAAAGCATCTTATTAATAAGATAACATGTAGTAAGAACTAAGAATAACATCACCCTAATAAATTTTAGAAACATGTGCATAAAATGTCAAAGTACGGACAACATCGACAATATGATGTAATTTTCTCTTAACCATACCATTTTGTTAAAAGATACGAGGACATGATGTTTGATGTATAATGCTATTAGAAGAACAAAAAATTGTCAATTCTTTAGACATCAATTTTAAGAAGTTATTTGTATGAAAGTAATGAACAATAGAAGAAAATTGACAAAATATTTCATTATAACATTTTTGAAGTACATAAGAAACTTGAGATTTATTCTTAAGAAGATACATCCAAGTCATTCTAGAATAATCATCTACAAATATAATGAAATAATGGAAATTAAATACAGAATGAAAACGACATGGCCCTCAAAACATCACTACGGATTAACTTAAATGGTGATGTGAGGCAATGATACCAACGAACCAATGAACACAATCTTCTTGAGCTTTTCAACACACAAATGACTTAAGCGATGGTGTTACTAAAGAGAAGACACCTATGACGACAATGCACGAATAGCAAAAGACGAGCATTTAAGTAGTATGTTCCACTAGTCTCATTCCCCATCAATCCTCTTTGTCATGTGGAGATCTTGAAACACATAATAAGTAGGAAAAAGGTTACATAATAATTAAAATTCTTGGTGATTTTAATTAATTGGAAAGTTAGGGACAAAATGAACAAATTCAAGTGGAAAGGTGGAGGAATAAACCAATCTTGTAACACATACAGGGGAACTAGAACCATTTGTATCAATAACATGGGGATGAACACAAAAGGTATCAAGCAATGGTGTTACTAAAGAGGAGACACCTGTGACGACAATGCACGAATAGCAAAAGGCGAGCATTTAAGTAGTATGTTCCACTAGTCTCATTCCCCATCAATCCTCTTTGTCATGTGGAGATCTTGAAACACATAATGAGTAGGAAAAAGGTTACATAATAATTAAAATTCTTGGTGATTTTAATTAATTGGAAAGTTAGAGACAAAATGAACAAATTCAAGTGGAAAGGTGGAGGAATAAACCAATCTTGTACCACATACAGGAGAACTAGAACCATTTGTATCAATAACATGGGGATGAACACAAAAGGTATCAAGCAAGGAAAACAAAGATAATGTATATGAAGTTACTTATCATATAGGAAGATGCACCTGAATCTATTAACTTGGACAAATTAGAGGTCATATTGGCTGTCATATATGAAGTTTTTGCACTAGTAGTCATAGGAGATAACGTAGCAGTAGTAGAGGTAAATAACTTAAGTCTATCAAATTCTTTAGGTGTCAATGTAACCACATTTGTAAAGTCCTTTGGAGAATTTGACGTTGCATTATTTGCAATATTATTTGCTTTACTATGTTTGTTCCAACAATGATCAATAGTGTGGCCCACACAATCATAAAACGTACAAGTAAGCCATTTACCACGTTTACCACCACGTCCATTGAAGCCATCACGACTAGAGGGTATTGTGACTCATAGGAGTCTTGAAAACACACTATGTAGCAATCGAATAGAGCTTTGAGCAAATAATTAGCTACGTATCAGAGCATAATCAGAATGTAATCTAGACAAAAACTTGGCCATTTGAAACTCTTCTCTTTATTTCCTTTGTTTTTGAATATGAAGTCAATGGCTAATACATTTGTAGCATATACATTTATAGCTCATCTTACATACCTTAGAGTTGCAAAGTACTCACTAAGTGAACGATCTCCTTGTTGAAAGTTGAAGACTTGTTCATATAACTCATACATTCTCGATACATTGTCTTTATTGGAATATGGTTCACATAGAATATCCTATATTTCCTTGGCAGTAGACAGAAACATGACACTAAAACTAATCTGTGGCTCAATACTATTCAATAATCATGATCTCACACAATAATCATTCTGCACCATACATCGTAAGTTGCATTTTTGGTATCTATCAAGTCTTTTATCAATAATGGACAACTTGTTGTGTTCCAAGAAATACTTTAAAGGATTGTGACCATAAAAGATAATTTGGATGATTCAACTTGATAGTGGTTCCAACAAACGTACGGAGATCGAGAGTAGACATAGATGATACCATCAAACCTAACAAATAATGGGCAGATCTCTTATACGATCACAACCCCGAACCATGAACCAATAAATATGGTAGATGCTTATCATATATGAACAAAAATCTACACATCGCTGGGGTTTCTACAAGCCCCTAGCCAACCAATGGAACAGTGACGGGGAAAGAGGTTTCAACGCAAAATGACAACAAAGGAAGAGTTGCTGGAGAAGAGATCATCTGTTACAGTTTTCGGTGGATTGTGTGGCGACGTCTTTGGCAGCCGACTGTAACAGTGGCGGTGGCATTGGCAACGGCGATGGTAGTTGTTGTAGAGGGTGGTCTTCTAGGGCTCTCAAGAAAAAAAAAACCTAATGCCTTGATACCATGTGGAGGGAAAAGAAATGTAATTTGCATTATGAAGCCAAAGAGTACAAGGCATATGTATATAGATTACGTAGGATATATGAATCTATAAGATCTATTAATCCATCCAGCTACTAACTAATAAATAATTAACTTAACACATCATTTGCTTTTTCACTCCACTAATAGATAGGAGAATATCGCCATCAGAAACCATCAGAACCACTATGCTGGTGGAACAACTTCAAACTAAACACAAAATAATAAGCATGGCTTCAATATGAACCAATTGGTATCACAGCCTAATTGAATTTCTCAAACCATGTTATATGTTTCTCTTTTAGAACAAAGCTGGATTTCTTTAGCATTCTTGCTTGTTGTTTCTTCCTTTGAGTAATAAATCTTGGAGGTTGCTTCATGAACGTCTTCGTAAAGACAATTTTTAAGGTCTAGTCGATACAAATGCCAATCCTTATTCACTGCATCATACATGAGAACCTGAATAGAGTATATAGGAAATCCAAAAGTTTGAGTAAACTTCTTTTGCAACCAAGCAGAAATCCATTCTTTCAACTGATCCACCAATTTGGTACTCTACAGTCAGTGACAAGCAATCAAATTACCACAAGGGGAGACCAACTCTCATGTCCTTGTAGAAGTGAGGGCACACATTTCCTCTTCCATTTGCACATTGTGGTTCACGGCTTCCTCACAATTTTTTGGGAATAGACAAGGAAAATAATGGAAAGATGAATCAAGGTGGTGAAAAGAAACAAAGTTAGCAATCAAATGTTGAGTGCAATAATGTTTACTATTTTTCCCAAGAAATGGGCAAGTCACACAATATTGGACCTCTAGTAGTGGTGGTGAAGGTTGGTTGAAAGGGACTACTGTGGCCATTGAATGCTAACCTGGAGAGGAATAAAAGTGGAATACAATCAGGTCACACAGTAGAAAGTACCTAAGGACCAAGAATGCACCACTGTTAGAGAATAACAATGTACTCTCGTAAAAGGTAACATAAATAGTGAGGAATATGAAAGAGAAGTAATACAGGATAATGGCAACAAAAGGGAATGCCACTATCAAGAGTAGATGAAGGCATGTGATTGATTAATAGGTTGAAAGAAATTATCTAGGACACTTATATGAGCCATAAGAGTGCAAGTAACATCCAAAAGATGTTCCTTCTTTTTGGCAACATTCTTGTCATCTTCTACTGTGAAGTATGAGCATATGATGTCGCTGATGTATATTGCCAGGAAATTGATAAAAAAGGCAATGATCATTTTTCATAAACTCCAGGGCTTTATTACTAAAAATAAAAAACATGAATATCAGTAGGTAATTGAATCTTTATTTCTTTACAGAAATTTGTATAATACATTGAAAACAGGAGACATCTGTTATTAAGTAAAGTCTGACATGGAAAATCACCCAGATAGACAACAAACTATGTGAAACTAGACCCACTTGACTGTGAACTTGGGACCATGAACATTAAAATGAGAAAAAGGCAAACAGAGATAAGTTCCGTTTTCTGGAAGACCTGTTATGTTTGCCTTACTGGCAAGCTTCACAATGAAAAGAAGACACTATAGTTTCAAATGGATTAAGCCGATGAAGTTTTTGAAAAACTGGATGATCAAGACGGTAGTGTCACTGAAGTGGTTACATAGCAATAGTTTCTTTATTTTCCATTGTTATAGAAGATTAGAGGACTTAATGGAAATTTTGCCCAGACGAAGGTTACTATACCAAAAGGTCAGCATAGCATAAATGCTAGCAAAAAATCACCATCATAATTAGCTGATTGAGCAGGCTTGTCAAGTCTATGGAGTCTAACATATCGCTGATGGACGTCATAATTGGCCTGTCCAACTAAACTGATTTTCTTGAGACTTGTTCCTGTCGACATCATTATGGGAATAAAGACCTTCAGTATTCATTACATTTGTTTGAGAAGATGCGCCATAGCCAACTGTGTTATTCTATATTTTCTTTTGAAACATTTTTTTTATTATGGTTTATAGGAGTGAGAATATTTGAGCCACCAGTAAGCAGCACGTTGTATGTTTTCCATATCTTGCAGGAGGAGATTGTCAAGAAGTTTCCTGATGGCGTTGAAGGCAAAGCTGCTAGTAATATGTTGCCCCCAAAAGAACTGATTGAGATATGCCTGAAAGGGAAAACACGGGAACTCTCATTACTTGCTTTTGAGGTCTTTGCATGGACCAGCTCTTCCTACCGGATTGCTAACAAAGGCCTTTTGGAGGAATCTTGGAGGAATGCTGCTGATCAAGATGATTGGCTAGCCCTCCATCAAACATCAATGACCGAAGCATGGAGTGATGAAGTCACTGCTAAGTTTCTAAGAGATACTGTTCTTTATAAAGCTTCCAACAGGTGTTATGGTCCCGAAACACAGATCTTGGAGGGGGGTTTTGACCAAGCGGTAGCTCTTCAGAGAGACGCCATGCAATTTCCTACTTTGAGAGGTGCAATCTCATCAGTGGAAGAAATCTTAATGCAGCATAAAGATTTCCCTGACGCTGGTAAACTAATGCTTACGGCTGTTTTGATGGGTAAGATGGCATGTGGGGTTGAAGAAGATTTAGACATGGAATTGCAATGATACGTGTTATGTCCATATCTTGTAATATGAGTTGCATATTTCTTTTTTACATGAA
>JAMKQA010040050.1:0-12747 GCA_024699735.1 Posidonia australis | reverse complement strand
TCGGGAGGAAGATATATATATATGCCTTGACAAAGAGAGAAAAAAGGGCAGAAGAAAAAGAGATAAGAAGAGAGAGAGGAGCAGCCGTTTCTTCCTCTATTTTTCCCACACGGCTGCTGCTGCAACTTTCCTTCACGCGTTCTGCTGCAACTTTCCTTCATGCGTTCTGCTGCAACTTTCCTTCACGCGTTCTGCTGCTGCAGCGTGGAAGAGGACATCCATCCGTCCGTACGGCTGTTGCTGTTGCGTGAAGAGGAGCTGCTGGTCGTCCGTCCAACGTGCTGTTGTTGCTGTGCCGCCGCCGGTGAAGAGGGGACGCGTGATCCAGCGCGTGGTTCCACCGACGGTGAGGAAGAGGTGCTCGTAGGTGAACGTCCACCGTGGGTGCGCGTGGTTCCGTGACAGGGGAGATTCTCATCTATTCTATTGGGATATATTTCTTCTTTCTTATTATCTCTATTGAAGATTATTTGTGCCTTGTGCTAACCTCAAGTTTGAGAACTTGAGAAGAACAATTGTATTCCCTTGACAGCATAGTGCCGGTTGCCAGGACCGAGAGGGCCCCGTGGTTTTTTCCTTTCCTCACACCGAGGGGGTTTCCACGTAAAAATTTCTTGTGTCTGCTTGTGATTGTTTGGTTACAGTTTTTGTTTGCTTCGCCTTAGTGTTTGTTAGACCCTTCCGAATGATGTTGTAGTTGTGACCACCAAAACTCTGACCCACTTAAGTCCATTCAAGCCTACACTAGCCCACTCTGACCCAATTAAAAACAAAATCAAACAAAATACATTTAAAACCCACTTAATCAAATAAAATCCACTTAAAATCCACTTAATAAAACAAAAATCCTAATTCAGTCAAAATCAAATTTAAATCCACTTAAAATATAATTAATAAAACAAAAATCCTAATTCAAGTCAAAGTCAAATAAAATTCACCAAAACTCCAATTAATCAGACAAAAATATTAATTAAACCCAAAATCCTAATTAAAATAATCAAAACCCTAACTAAACTAAAAGCATTAATTAAAATAAACAAAAAACTCTAATTTAAAGTCCAAAAAACCTAAATAAACCAATAAACCCTAATTAAAACACAAAAACCCTAAATTAAAACCATAAACCCTAACTTATAATCCAAAAACCCTAAATAAACCAATAAACCCTAATTAAAACACAAAAACCCTAAATTAAAACCATAAACCTTAATTTAAAATCCAAAAACCCAAAATAAACCAACAAATCCTAATTAAAACACAAAAACCCTAAATTAAAACCATAAACCCTAATTAAAATAATCAAAACCCTAATTAAAACATAAACCCTAATTAAAATTCAAAACTCTAATTCAAAGCCAATTAATTAAACTCCAAGTTCCAAAATCAAAAATCAAATTTAAATCACAAAACCCTAATAAAAAACTTAAAATCAAAAATCCTAAAATCCATGAAAATCCCAAAACAAAAATAAAATAAAAACCTAAAATAATTAAAACCCTAATTTAAAACCAATTAATTAAACCTAAATTAACCAAATCAATTTTAATTAAAATCATAAAACATAAATAAAAAGCCTAAATTAAAATTAAAAACTTAAAATCAAAAACCCTAAAACTCCATGAAAATCCCAAAAATAAAATAAAACAAAAAAACCTAAAGTGATTAAAACCCTAAATCAAAACCTAAATAAAATACTTAATTAAATCATGTGAAAACTAATGAAATCTAAATTCAATCTAATCAAATCCAAAATTTAAATCAACCAAATCAAAATCAGAATTCAAATAAATCCAAAACCAAAAATCAAGAGAAAACAATTTAATCCATTTAAAACCAAGACAAATCATTTAATTAAATTTAAATCGACAAATAAAACCTTAATCACCTTAAAATATTAAAACACAAATAATCAATCCAAATCCCCAAATCAAATCAAAAATCATCAAATTAATCTTATATTTAAATCACAAAACAAAAGGAAAAAAGAAAAACAAAGGAAAACCAAAATCCTTAGCCCAATAAATGCTTAAACCAAAAAACCTTCTAAAACAGAATAATAATTCCGGTGAGCTTCGCCGTCGACGACCTCGACATCTCTGGCGAGATCTTCGACAGTCAATCCCGGATTTCTCGGTGCCCATCTTGCTCCCGCAAGATCATTGGACTTACCTTCTCCGTCACGCGCTCCATCCCACGGCACTGACCCTAGGAGGAGGGGGATCAACGGTCCAATAGAGTTTCGCTGGAGTTTAAAACTCCTCACCGCTGACAGATGACCGCCATCGTCGAAGCCTCCCTTCCAGCAAGCGCAAGCCTTCCTCCCTCGAGACCCTACTAACCAGAAGAGCACGAGTGAATCTAGCCCCACCATCCCAGACTACCGTGCCCCCTTTTGCATCCTGTAACCCCCAGCCAGAGCTTCGTCGGAGCGCACTGTCGTCGAACACCACCGGAGACCACAGGACAGCCAACCAGGTCATCTCCCTCCCCTTCTCTTTTCCTATGCAGTAGGCCTGTAGAAGTGCTTAGGTCCCCCCTATCATGCCACGACAATGGACTTCCCTTTTTACCCGCCGTTGCTTCGCCACCGGTGGTGGGTTTACCCCACCGACGAGGCTTCAGGCCACTTGGCCTCAGGCGAGGCCCCCTCGAGGGCCTCTCCTCCAGCTTCTCCTCCCCTCCTCCCCTCCTCCCTCTTCTTCTTCTCTCCCCCCTCTTCTTCTCCGCTCCTCTTTCTCTCCGGTCCCCTTCTGCTTCCAGACCACTGCCGTTGCTACAGCCACCATCGACCGACAAATCTCCGCCGTGAAGCCTCTTGGAGTGCCTCGATCGCGCCAGTCCTAGTCCATCATCTCTGGGATGCTCGCTGCATCACCACGAACACTCCTCAGCACTCGCGACGTTGTTCCAGACTTCGGAGCATCATCCCCACCACCGTCACGATCGCTGCCAGAGCTCGAGAGGGGGAGAGCACCCTAGGGCGTTCCAACCTTGCTAGAGCCTCCCTATAACCTCGCCCCTCAGCCCCAGAGCTCCTTGACCTCAACCGCGTCGAGCCACCGCTTCCAAAGGCGGCTCCGTGGAAGCCTCGTCGCCGGAGAAGAACGCTGATGAGGGGAGATCTATGGTGCATTCCAGCCGTCGAGACCCCCATCAACACCGTCGGATCCTCCTCCCCTTGCTTCCCGTTGTCTCTGATCTCCGATCAGACACCGAGAATGGCTCGGACGAGCCCCTAGACCATCGTCGCTGGTGATCATCGAATCGCCGACAGTGACTGCTAATGTTATTTTTTTTTCTTTTTTTAAACAGAAGACCCTCTGATTTGAATTTTCTTATTTAGATCTTTTTTTATTGAACTTGAGTCCTGTTATTTGTATTTAGGTCCCTGCCATTTCAAATAATCTTTTTTTTCTTTATTTGTTCCTTTAAATATTGCAATCTTTACCCTATTTCTTTTTTATTTCATTTTTAGTTTTGGTTATGTACATTTTATCACATTTAAGCCCCTACATCCATATTTTCTTTATAATTAGGTCCTAAAATTTTGCATTTAGCCCCAGAAAAATTTCAAAATGAGTTTTCCTCTGTGAAATTGCATTTTGAACCTTAAAAGATTTCAAAATCACACTTGCCATCATAAAAATCAAATTTTCCTTACATTTAGGTCCTGACCTTTTGCATTAAGCCCAAAAAAAAAAAATTTAAAAATGAGTTTTCATTGTGAATTTTGCATCTTGAACCCTAATAGATGTCATAACTGCACTGATCATTATAATACCCCATTTTTTGTCACATTCATGCCCCTGGAATTTTGTGCCTAAGCCCCTGGTTTCTTAATAATCATTCCCGAGTACATACAATTTGCATGTAGGCCCTTAGATTATTTCTAAATACATCATTTAGAGTTTTAAATGTTTTCTTGAATATTTTGGGTATTTTTCACTCATTGCATTTCACATTCTACATTTAATCATAGAGTATATTTAGAAATCATGTTTTTATTGGGAATTGAGCTTTAGCCTCACATTATAACCACCTTTGCATTTACGTGTGAATTTTGCACTTTAGACCTTGAATTTTCAGGAAATTATCTAAGTGCAATTTTCACATTTTAGTGCCACATTGACATTGGATCCATCATCTGCATGTTAGAATAGAATGCATGAATGTAGTTTTCATCCAGATTCTCACTCTTTGTGTGAATTTTGCGTTTTAGTCCCCGTTTTTGTCTTTTATTGTGTTTATATCATGTTATTGTTTTTCCCTTCATGTTTTCTTGCAAATAACACCTTCTAAGTGTTTTGTACATATTTTCACATAACTCAGACCATGCATCATCCTCATACTTGTATTTATCACATTTGGCCGTGGAAATGATCGAATTGTCCCTGTGTCTCTAATCCGTATGTATGCACTTTAGTTTCACACTTAGTCTTGCATAGTCCTTGTCTAAGCCATTCTTTAGATTTTTTGCACATTTAGGCACTTATCCCTATTTAGTGAGCGTGCATCTCATGCCTTTCCTTCATGAATTTCTTTCTTCACTTTGTCTTCAGAGCTTCTTATTCGATATTTCGATTTGATCTGCTTTAGTCCAACATTTCAAACTTTTTGATTTGATTTGGATTTCATCACCCGAGAGCGTATATAAACTGACCGAAAGGCCCACATTGGCCCATTTGCGGACTATTTTCCTCTTTTGATTTTCACAAACTTTTTTATGATTCCAAGAACTTAGGTTGATCTCACTTTCTATCTTTTTGACATCAATATGGTTTTCTTGAGCAATCGGTCCAAAAACATCGTCATTTTATGTGAATTACTTTACATATCCAAGTTTGTTTGTTTTACATGGACTTATCTGCAATTTTTTCCTATTTTGATTGCCGCAATGTTTTTTTATGGCTCTGCTGACCTAGGTTGTGTACATGATGGATTTTCTTGAGACCTGTGTGGCTTTCGGAGTCTTTCTTTGTAAAAACCTCGCCATTTCATGTGATTCCTTTTGTCGTGTCATATTTTGCGGTTCCATCGTTTTATGAGAATTTCTTCGCAATTTTCGCATACTGTCATGCACATCCATCAAGTCTTGTCATGGCATTCACATTAGCATGTTCAGAGCATATAATCTAGGCTTAGCAAGCATTCATTCAGCCGTAACAAGCGATTTAAGCTAGAAAGATCGAGTTTCTCGGGCGCACGAGGGTGCCTAATACCTTCTTCGTGTGTAATAGGAATCCTTACCCATCCTCTGGTTAACAGATGTCCAACCTTCACATCTACGTTTCATGCATTCAATCTTTTGTGGCTTTTCCTCGTCTTTCCCTTAAAAGACTAGATGACGACTCCTTTTCTTTTTCTTTTATCCTATCTTGCACCATCGCCATCTTGGTATGACTATAATCTCCCCTTTGACGCGACTCCACGCCGAACCCCCTGTTTGGCATGGTCACACAAAGCCTCCCAGCTTCTCAATCATGCATCTCATGGAAAAAGACGAAAGAAAATTGGAAAAGTCCTTTTGCAAGTGAAACTATATTTTGATAGTTTAAATAATATTAAATAGTATTTTTAAATAAATAGTGTATGTTTATATTTGAATCATAATAAATAGTGTATTATTAAATAATTATAATTTATTTTAGATAACATAAAATATTATTTTAAAAATGATTTATTTGAAAATAAATAAAAAGTATTTTATAAACAAATTTTATTTGAAATCATATGAAAATGTTATTTATATATAATATTATTTAATTATTGATATATAATATTATTTTATTTAAGATTATATTAAATAGCATTTTATGAATAAATAGTGCCTAAATATTATATATTAAATAAGTATCCTTATTATGTGTAGTCTGGAAGGAGACTTGGATGTAATTTCTTTCGAATGATCGACCGATCGAGTGAACATGATGATCCTTTACTTGCAATCCCTTGTATGGAAGCGTGTTTCCTTGATTATCTTTTCCTGGCTTCTGAATACGAGATGTAAGTATTTGTTGCCATGTTCACGTCGAATCAGACATTACATTCATTACGATTCCTAAATTGAATAGTAATAACCCTGCGTGTGTAATAATAGACACAGTCAACTCTCTAGAACTTTGGAGGTCAATATTAGGCGTCAAGATTATAATTAGGCTACAATAATTTGGTTTGCAAGTACTTCGTAGGAGATTGAGATCTTCTCTAAATTCCAATTTCTCTTGAGTTGGAGAAATTCCTTCAATAGGTATTTATCACACTCCAAATGTAAACTAGTTCTTTAGAACAACAAATTTAAATCCAAAGCCAGTCTTTTGTCAAAAGCTATATACTACAGTCATTTGGACAATAACTTTTTAATTTAAAATCACAGGTCAAAAATTATATATTACAGTCATTTTGATAGCAGCCTTTTAGTTTAACATCGTAGAAAAGTTGATAACTATTTTTGAAAAAAAGAATTCTAGATAAAAGATCAATTTTGATTTTTTTTTTGGAAAAAAGTGTTTTTTAGACACATTTGTATTTATCAAGCTAGATTTTGTAATGTTTCTACGGTAGTTTTAGGATTCCTGAGATTACTAGTATTTCAGGATGATTTCAAAATCATTTCAATGTTTCTTTCATAGAGGAGGTAGTAATCTCCTCATAACGCCTCCGCCCTAACCGCCTCTACGATGTATTCTGTGATTTAAGGTAGAAATTTTTTCCCTTCATTCCAATAATGTATATGGTCTTTAATGACAACATTTACTAACATCTCCCACTTGATCATGAAAACCAAGCTATAATTCCTACATACTCCCACTATTCATGAGATATATGAGTCTTTTTCATTTTCCACTTCCACTATTCGTGAGAATGAAATTCATCTCCATTATCTATGGAAATGTTCCTTAATTTCATCAAAGCCTACATGCTTGACAGCTTTTTTTGTTGGAATCTCTTTTGTCATTAATTAACAATCATGTCAGAAGTAGGAATATAACTCACCTCTATTTCCTCTTTCTGTATAATATCATGAATATAGTGATAATATATCTTAATGTACTTTCCTCTTAAACTATTAGTATCACTATTTATGAGACTAATTACTATTTGATTATCACAATATATTTCGACTGATTCATCTATTAGATTAAGATTCAAGTCGTTGAAAAATCTCTTAATCCAAACAACATGTATGTGATAGTTGTACTACATGCAATTTTATTCAACTTCTTGTATATATCTAGCAACACAACCTTGCTTTTTACTTTCCCATGAGACAGTACCACTACCAAAGATGAACAAGTATCTAGATGTGGATTTTCTACCATCTTTATCACCTCCAAAGTCTGAATTTAAATAATCTAATACTTCCAGTATTTCTACTTGGTATACTAGTTTGTGTTGCAATGTGTCCCTAATATACTTGATAATCGTCTTAACAACTTCCCAATGTGCTGATCTAGGATTACTTTGGTATTTGCTAATCAAACTTATTGAATATGCCTAATCTGATCTAATACATAACATAGCATGCATTAAACTTCCGATCGCTTATGCATATGGCATATTCAGAGGTTTCTATTCCTTTCTAGGATATTGACTTTTATTTAATCTTTTTTCATACACAAATGGTGTAGGTGCAAGGATACAATTTTACATTCCAAACCTTTTAATTATTGAGTGTAAATACTTTTCCTGATTTATGCTAAACATTTTAGAGTTCCAATCTCTAAGGATCTGTATTTCAAAAACAGAAGATGCTTCTCTCCTGTCCTTCATCTTAAATTTCTCACTAAATTCAGTTTTTACTTTATTCAATAATTCTATGTCATTTGTGGCATACAAAATATCATCTACATATAAAGGCAATGTTATAAAACTACTCCCACTTTTCATGACATATACACAATTGTCCAATATGTTTGAGATAAATCCCATTTGGACAATTACATTGTGAAATTTGAGATACCATTATCTAGAAGATTGCTTTAATCTATATATTGATTTATTCAATTTGCATACTTTTCCCTCATGTCCTTTCTCTTGAAAATCCTCAAGCAGATACATTTATATGTCTTCATGCAATTCTCCATTAAGAAATGCAATTTTAACATCTATTTGATGTATTTCCAAATTTGAGTATACTACAATTGATAGCATGATTCTAATAGATTCAAAGTTTGTTACTGGAGAATATGTTTCGTAAAAGTCAATTCCTTCTTTCTGTATATAATCTTTAGCTACCACTCGAGCCTTAAGCTTGTCAATTGACCCATCTACCCTGAACTTCTTCTTGAATATCCATTTGCATCTTATAGTCTTTCTTTTTTAGGTAAATTACATAATTTCCAAACGTTATTCCTTTTCATGGAATCAATTTCATCATTCATGGCTTCAAACCATAAATTTTTCTCATGTGATTTAATCACATCACTATATGTTTGGGTTCTATGTAATTTTCCTAATATATATCTGTCAAGAAGCATGATAACTCATAGGAATATAAATAATAATCATTCATCCATGAAAGCTGAGTTCTTATTCTTTTATTTCTAAAGGCATTAGGTGGGTCATTTACAGGTTTATCGTTATTTTCCATATTTGATTGGGTATACTGATCATTCCCTACTATTTCCATTGATTCATTTGTATTTTCTATATTTGGTTAATCCTTTTTTTCTAGATCATTTCCTTGAATAAGATTAAAGTAATCATCTCCAATTACAGATAATGGTTCATCTTTATATCGAATATGTTCTTCTTCTTCTAAATTTTCTAAAAATGTAACATCTTATACTCAATAATTCCTTTTTCTTTTTGAAAAAATCTATATCATGATGATTTTTCACAATATCCTATAAATCTGTACTTTAATATTCTAAAATATAATTTGTCCTTGAGTTGACTTGAAATGAGTACATGAGTTATTGAACTCCATTTACTTAGATGATTGATATTAAGTTTTTTTCCCATTCCACAACTCATAAGGGGTTCCTTTAACAGATTTAGTGGGTATTCCATTTAAAGTGTAATTTACAATGATGAATACTTCTCCCCAAATTTCCTTTGAAAGGCATGAATATGATGGCATGCTTTTAACAGAATTCATTAGTGTTCTGTTTTTCCATTCTATCACACTATTTTATTGTAGCATATATGACATTGTAATATGCCTCTTTATTTTATGCTCTTGACAATATGATTCAAATTCTTTCGAATTGTATTCCCCACATCTGTCAAATCTTAATATTTTAATACTTCTTCTAAGTTGCTTTTCCACTTCTACTTTATATTTCCTAAAGTAACTCAATACTTCTAATTTATGTGAGATTAAGTAAACATATGTATATCTAAAATAATTATCAATGAATGTTGTAAAATATTTCTTATTGTCGTATGTTTTTATACCAAATGGACCACATATATTTGAATGTACTAAGGTTAACAATTCATTTTCCCTATGTCTAACACCAAATGGTGTAACCATGTCGGCAACAGCCTCGGACGTGGCGTGAAAGGCCAAATACACAAGGATCAGTAGAGTCACGACAAAAAGCGATAAAAACAACAATAAAATGCGAGAGTCGCCACCTACTCTACTTAAAAACGGGAGATAAAGAAAACAATTTTAAAACAACATAACTATGCAATTGTGCAAGAAAACATGCCAATGGAAAGGACATCATGAACCAAAAAGTTGGGTAAAGATCCCAGTTACGCACGGAGAAGATATTAGACACCCTTGTGTGCCTGAGAAATCGATTTTTCATGGCTTTTCGTTTACTTATTTAGTTATGTTAGCTTTGCAGCCTATTCCTGTCCACCCAAGGGTGGTATGCAATGCCATACTACATGAATATTGTGCCTAGTGTTGTACCTAAAAAAAAATACAAGTAGAGTGGATCATGTCCTACTGTCCAGCTATGCTACTCGGGATCTGAATTATGCATCGGTGCCAAAAAGTTCCATCGACAAGAGTCCAAAAGGCAACCAATTTACCGAACCCAAGTAGTAAGCATCACTACTTTGCTATATGCAAAACTAATGCAACCAAAGTTATTAGACAGTGAAACTATGCAAGCATGATTGTGATACATTCAGGAACAAACATCAGAAAAATCAGAGCCCATGTCAATCAGGAGAACATGCAAACCATGATGCAAAATTTACTGTTTGCATCATGTAAACAGACTGGTGCGCCAGTGAAGTGCGCTAAGATAGTGGGCCAGAATGGTGAGCCACTATGGTGTAACAGCCTAATGCACCTAGATGGTGCACTTCAGGTACTCTGTTTCAGACAGCGATCAGATTCCAGAGCCTAGGCTGGATGCATGCAACCAACTACACTTATGGCTATTCAGTGGACCTACCTAGATGCCAGGGAACACAATCACACTAACCAACCAATTCCAAAACAATCCTCTCACTCTTCCCCTATCCATGCACACTTATACGTTCCCTAGGGCTATAACAGCATGTGGTGGTTCTTGAGGTGCATGGGAATATCCAAAATGGTTGAGGGATAGTGGGAGAATAACATGGCATGCACGGGGTGCACCACAGCCCGTATTCAATGGCCAATAGCCTCATAAGGACCTTGGTCCACCAACAAAAGATCAAACAATGCAAACAAACACTAAAATAAACAAAACAGTGCAAACAACCTTACAACAGTGCACCATGATCCACCATCAAAATAAACAAATAGTGCAAACAATTAAAGAAACCACTGATACATCACACCACAAACAAGTTCACAGTGTAAACCTCATTCGAAGCAGCATAAGATGATCATAAAAAGCAGGAAATGGGAAAGGTACCTGTGGTATTTTCTCGTTTAGTGGCTCAAGGTAACCCTCCTTGGGTTGCTTCGGACGTAGCTGAGGGGTTCAGAGGTTACTCAGGGATGCAGCAAGTGTTGGGGAATGATCTCCTGTGGGATGCCAATGTATCCAAGAGAGCTTGAGGTGGAGTCCATGGGGAGCTTTTAAAAGAGGTGGAAATGTAGGGTCTTGGGATGCCAAGAGACGTGGAAACCAAAAGACTTACGTGGGTTCGTAGGCGAATATCAAATTAAGTGAGGGCCTAAGCGCCCATTCGTACATGGAGGTTACAAGTGGAGAAAATGAACAGCCAACAGCCAGCGTCCTGAAACAGGACTATGCGCAGCATGGTGTGCCATATGTGTGCGCCATGATGGTGTGCCTTCAACGTGCGTCTAATTGGTGCACCCATTTAGTGCGCTTCAATGATGCGCAAGATTTGGGTTTAGATTTAACACCTGGCTGCCTAGATTATCAATTGGGCCATGAGCATGCGTTCGTGATTTGGTGCTATAATCTCGGGCTAATCAAAATGTCAGATAGGGTTTGGATGTGGTTAGGCCTGTCGTGTCTGAAGCAACATCCTTTTGGAGAATTTATTTACAAGCCACCTCAAAATCGGGATGTCTACAAATAATTTCTTAGTCATTTTTCCAACTAAGCAATGTTGACATGAGGTTAATTTCACCTTGTTAATATTTGAAAGAATGTCCATTTTTACCATTTGTTCTATTTTTTATTTTCCAAGATGAACTAATCTAACATGCCACATATCATAATCAGACAATAGGCACAAAGAATAATCAGAAATGCTATCAATATTATTTATCTTATTGTTTATTACAGAAATACAAAACAAATCTTATTCTAGGACAAACACTCCCATGACAAGTATTTTGTTGTCTTGTCCAATGAATACACGTTTATTATAAACGTGAACTTCTAGGTCATTTTTTTTATGAGTGTAGGTATAGAAATGAGATTGCATTTTATCTCAGGTGCATAGAAGACATCCTTTAGAATCATGATGTTGTCTCTCAGATCCAATCTGTAAGAGTTAACACCTTCCACATCCAGATATGTGTTATTTCCCATGTAGATGTGTAGCGGTGGAAATTGGACCGGCCTGGCCCAGCCCGATCCACAAAATAGGGGGCCCAACCTGGCCTAGACTAGGTCGGGCCGACCCACAGGCTAGTTCGGGCCTGGCCGAGCTGAGCTTCCTTTGGGAGGTCATGGGCCCAGCAAGGCCCATGGCCCATCGGTGGGCCAGGCTGTCGGGTTGGGTCGGTCCATTGAACCCATTTTTATTTTTAAAATTACTTTTTTTATTAATAAAAAAATATTTTAAATACAGCATTTTTTTACATAAAAAGATACAAAAGATATTTACATCATTTTTTTTACATTTTTTATTTTTACAATTTTAAATCAATATTTATTCAATTGGGGAGTCTGTTCTGCCTGCTGAAGTTGATGTCACATCATCGTCTTCTTCTGAGTCAGAATTCAAGCTCAATCCCTGAAGACGGTCAACCGCATCGTACTAATCTTTTAAGCAGACGGAGGCTTCTATAGACTTCTCTGATAATCTACATCTTTTATCATTTAATACTCTTTTTCCTATAGAAAATGCAGATTTCGACGCCACAGTTGACGCTGAAATCGTTAGTAAATCTTTTGCCATTTTTGCTACTATAGGAAACCTAATAGCTGTAGCAGACCACCACTTTAATATAACTAATTTATCTATTTCTAAATCACTAAAAGCAATTGGAGATTCTAAATAATTATCTAATTCATTATTTGTACTTGATTTTATATATTTTTTCTTCTTTTTATTTAATCTACTCCATAAAGAACTACCACTACTACTACTTGTTTGTATTCCTAAAAAACTAGATGCTTGACCACTAGATGTTTCACCATAATT
>JAMKQA010040049.1:0-18517 GCA_024699735.1 Posidonia australis | reverse complement strand
CTACAAAAATCATGAAAAATATGGAAATGTTGAGAAAGTGTTGAATCATGTGTTTGTGGTCATGTGATGCCGATTCGTGGCTAATTTTATGAGATTTTCCTAGTTAATGTGAAGCATGCTACAGTTGTGTTGAATGAGTCTCGTGCCTTTGTGATTTTCCATAGAACAGCATGCTTAATGGATTCTTGTTTTGATTAAGGGGTTTTGGAGTAGACTTGAAGGTCTACACCCCATGTTTTACTCGTAATTTTTGTGGCATGTTTGGGGGGTCCGATCCTTACTCCCACTTTGGGAAGAAAAGGGTGACGGTGACCTGGGAAGTTTTCTACAACAGCAGAAAATGGTATGCCGAATTGGTTTTGGCATACCGAAATGACCCCAGGTGGTACCCTGCATCGTGGTAGCGGACGATCGGAGAAATTCGGTCGACCGTTTTGGCAGGGACTGATAAATCAAACAGGGATTCGGTATAACAAAATTCTTCGGTATACTGAATCAGGAAATTTCGGTATACCGAAGCCCCCCTTTGGTATGCCGAATCAGGGGATTTCGGCATACCGAATTGGGATTCGGCATGTCGAATCTGAGCCCTGAACTGAATTGAGAATGCATTGAAAAATGGTGATTAAATATGGATAAATACATGATAAATGTATGAAATGCATGGAAAAGACTTGTGAGATAATGCATGCAAGCATGTTGATTTTAATGATGTTTTCCAGGAGATATTGAAGCATGGCTTCTGTGTATGGATATGGACCCGTGTGAGGGGTGATTTCGTGGTGTAAAGACCATGAAAGAAAGTGTGGGTTTAAAGACCATAGGTAATGATTTGATGCATATTGCATATGATTTGCAAAGAGCTTTATGAATGGAAAATGATTTTGATAAATGTTTTGAAAAGACAAATTGTTTATGATTTTAAAGAGATTAAACGATATAGTAGGAACCACAATGAAACCAGGACTTGACCGACAAGATAGTGAGACCTCAAGAAAGGTCGGGGACGTGTCCTTGGTAAATGTGGTTGCTGAGTTTTCGGTCCGGGGTAGGAGCCTCGAGACTGTGGTGGTACTGTAGGACCTGGGGTATGAGAGACCCATACTACCCTCAGTGCTGGTGCTGTACGGGGCTGGGGTTAGAGTCCCTAGTTGCTCAGGCACCAGGGCGTCCCTAGGACGTACTCCGTGCTTGTACCCATGAGGGTACATTTTGAGGCTGCTGCCGAGGCGGTTGAACTCCAGTACGAGGTGGTTCACCGCGGCACTGCAGTGTGGGTGTGGTGATATGGAATCTTCACTAGCTGCTTGAGACCATGTCGATCGCCTGTGGCCAGGGTAATGCGACCAATTTTGGAATGGAAAAGTGTGGATTTGTGTGTATGGACTAGTTCCTAGCTCGGATTGTTATAAATTGTGCTAATGATTTTTAAATGATGTTTTAGGCTAGGAAACTAGATGAAATGATTTATTTCTCCAGAGTTGAGAATAAGGGTTTATGAACGAGCATGAGGTTTTGAAAGAAAAGGAAAAGAAAGTTTGAAATGCCATTGTTTTCCATGTTTTCTAGTTGATCATGTGGTTTTGGCAATGATAGTTGTTTGACAACGGTTTTCAGTGGATTTTAGCATTGCTTTTGGGGCGCGTACTGGGTGACATTCCTATTACTCACACGTGTTTTTCCTTGTCCCCTTGTTTCAGGTGCTCAGGTGTAGGAGTAGTCTAGTCTGGTGCATCTTTTCGAGCCACGTTTGCCGCACATAGGTCTAGGTGATTAGATTTATTTATTTTATGCTGCTATTTAAATTCTTTTAGCTGTACTTGGGTAGTTCTTGTACTGTTGTGTAGCACCGGGGTGTTACAGTTAAATAGAGGAAAGAGTGAACTTACATCCTTAATACCCAGCAAATCAAGTAAATATCTGTATGCCTAGTTAGAAAAGATGCCAGAAGCGACCCGGTGGTTAGGCTCACACCATTGGCGTGGAAGAGGCAACATCTCCCGATGGAGACGGTAACAATATATATTGCCCCTGAAATACATGCTCAATTGACCAATACTGCAAAAAACAGGAAGCAAGTCAAAATGGGCAGTTTATATTTGATAAAATTGAAATGAAATGTAAGTTCCTTACTATCAGAAGAGGGTATAGTCCATTATAAAAATGACGGTTCTTCTAGACCACAAGATTTAAACATTGGATGAGGTGAGCATAGCTGGCTCCACCCCTATCTTAAAAGTCTAACCGGCTCAAGTCTACTATATAGATCTGTTAGTCTACATATACACAATGGCAAGAGGAGTTGCAAAAAATCAAATAGATCAACTCCAAAAAGAAGTGGCGAAGGACATAGTCTGCCTCAGCAGTCCCGGGAGCAGGGTCTGGCCAGAATAAGTGCCACTGTCGTAGCCACTATAGAGTGAAACTGAAGGAAGCCCTTTTGCCAACAGGGTGGTCTCGTCCTAGCAACATTGGGACTTGGAAGAAACCCTGGGTCGTCTTTTCTGTGATAGGCTCCACTCCAAAGTGTAGCCCCATCAAAAGAGCCCAATGCTCTGGCAGGATCCCCAGGTCACCAAAAGGAAAATGGAATGTGAGCGTAGACACCCCATATGCTTACAATTGGACTAAATCCTAAAAACCAGCCTGAAAATACTAACCTTAATCCAAAACAATAAAATTGATTCAAAACCCTAAAATTAATTCAAAACATAATCCAAAAGGCTAGAATTAATCCAAAACCCTAGAATTGATTCAAAACTCTAAAATTAATTCAAAACGTAATCCAAAACCCTAGAATTAATCCAAAAACCTAGAATTGATTCAAAACCCTAAAATTAGTTCCAAACATAACCCAAAACCCTAGAATTAACCCAAAACCCAAAAATTAATTCAAAATATAATCCAAAACCCTAGAATTAATCCAAAACCCTAGAATTAATTCAAAACCCTAAAATTAATTCAAAACATAATTCAGAACCCTATAACTAATCTAAAACCCTAGTATCAATTCAAAACCCTAAACCTAATCCAAAACCCTTGAATTAATTCAAAACCTTAAACGAAATTCAAAACCCTAACTTAAACCCTAAATCAAATCCTAAACCCTAATCTCAAACCCTAACAACCTATAGCAACTTCCCACTCCACCATAACAACCTTAACTACTTCCCACTCAAACCCTAAAACCTAACCACTTCCCACTCCACCACAACAACCTATCACAACCTCTAACAACCTAAACAAAACCCTAACCACCTCCCACTCCACTATAACAACCTATAACAACTTGTAACAACTTCCAACAACCTCTAACTAACCATAACAAACTACTCTAACAACCCTAGCCATTTGCAAACCTATAAATACCCCCTCATTTGAAATAGGAAAAAGAGGGAAAAAAGGAGAAAAAAAACTTGAAAAAATTTAGAGGAGAGCCACCAAGGTATATTCTCTCAACTAAAGCAACCAGAGAAGTCCAGGAGCAGAGAGGAAGCTCGGGGAGGGGAAGAATTCTAGCTTCAGGCCATCTCCGGCGAGCTCCGGTGACCTCCGACGACCATCTCCATTGTCCGCTCAGGTATGCCCTCCACAGACCTCAATTTTCTTCAAACATGATCCCCTAGGTCCTTCTCCCTCTTCCCCAATCGATTCCAGCAGTGCTAGAGGGTTTCCCTGGCGTGAATCGAAGCTTCAGGGGTCGTCGGACGTGTTTTCCAGCGATGTAGGTGAGGGCACGAATCCAACAGGAGTGTTCAATCCTCTCAGCACAATTCTCCTCTTGCTTCACCATACCTCAGAATGCCATTTCAAGCCCCCAGCAAGCCTCTAGGAGCTGCTTACCGAAATCGAGCTTTGTCGCCATCGCCGGAGAAGACGACTGGTAGTAGGATGCGATCCAGAGCTTCGCCCTTCGTAGTGCCGCACCAAGCCTAAGGAAATGATCCCTTGTTCTCCCCTAAGCCTCGACAACAACCAGAGCTCCATTTCATGCCCCAGATAGCCCCCGTAGTCGAGCTCGCCGGAGAAGACAACGTCGACAAGCAGGATCGGGAAGGAGAGGAGTGATGCCATTCTCGCATCTAGGCTAGGGGAAATACTCCTCACTGCGTCGCCAAGCTTCCAGAAGTCCAAAGCCGCTGTTCCAGCGTCTCCAGGGTCCCCGTCTTCCACGGCACCATCGTCGAAACTGCATCAACGGGGAGGGAGACAGGGGAAGGTTTCTAGCAGTCCAGAGCTCCATCCAAACTGTCAGATCCTCTTCCCTTCCTCTCTTCTTGATTCAAGTAGGATTTGATGCCTGATCAGGCATCAGGATGCCCCAGATGGGCATCCCAGATGGTCGTGACGGCGTGGCTCTGTCGTTGGCAGCCGTCGCATGTTTTTTTTTAAATAATAAAAAAATGGTTTTCTTTTGAAAAAAAAACTTCTGATCTTTTCTTTTTCTTACATTTAGATACTTTTTTCTTACATTCAGGCCCCTGCACATGATTTTTAATTATTTTAATAAATTTTTTTTTGAAATATTGCAGTGTGACCCATGTGTTTTTTTCATTAATGTTTTCCAAACTTTAAAATTTGACATAAACCCCTGACTTGCTTTTAATTCATCTTCAGGTCCAGTATTTTGCATAAAAAGCCTGAACTATATTAAAATTGTTCTGAATGCATGATTTTCTGTCACAATTGCAAATTAAACCCTTGAAATTTAAATATTTACTCAAATGTATTCAAAGTTGCTTTTTAAGTCCTAAATTTCACTAATTTCTCACTGAATGCATGTTTTCTAGGGTAAATTTACAGAACAGTCCCTGAAACTTCCTATTTTCAAACATAAACTCTTTATCTTGCACATTTAACCTTGAATTTCTTCAGAATTACATTAAATACATGCTTTACTGACAAAATTGCATATTAAACCCTTGGGATCTTGAAGTTGACCAAAAATGCATAGTTTTGCACATTTGACCCCTAAATTCCTCCAAATTGCCTAAAGAATGTTTCCTCAAATATTTTACTGATTTTGCCTCAGAATTTTCAGCCTTCAATCAGAACATGTGAATTTTGCACAAAAGCCCTTGGAATTTACTTTTTTTCACTCACACATGCATTTTGTACATTTTGTTCCCTTTTTCATGCATATTTTCTCATGCCTTCTTTCTTGCATTATGCACACACTTCTAACTCATTTTCAAACATGATTTTTCCCATCGTTTCTTGGATTTCTTCCAACTTTTACGATTTTGATTTGATTTGATTTTCCATTGCCCGAGGGCGTATATTAACAAGCTTGACAATGACGACATTGACCCAAATGAGGATTATTTTCTCCAATTTGATTTTCTCAGATTTCTTCGAGTTTCCGCTTATTTGCATGATGCTTTCCGAGTATTCTCGATTTCCACAAATTTCCTCATCACGCACGGGCATACAGTAAAGTGGCATTTGCAGTGCCTACATTGTCCCTTGGATTATCATTTTTTTCCTTTTTATCCATTTCTTTGATTTGGCATGTTTTCACAGTCATCTCAAGCATGTGTATTCAGAATAGACAAGCATACACACAATAGACCATTAACAAGCAGGAAACCTAGAAAGGCCGAGTTCATCGGGCGCATAGGGGTGCTTAGCCCCTTCCCCGATGCGTAACAAGAATCCTTACCCTTTCTCTAGCCTGCATTGATTTGTGTACTACATCCATTAGGCATGGAGCATGCATATGTTTTCTTCACCTTGATTTCTATTGGCTTTTTCCTTCGTGTTTGGTTTTCCTCGTCTTTCCATTAAAAGACTAGGTGACGACTCGTTTCATTATACTTTTCTTATCTTTCCTTGGTGTTTCCGAGTCCAGTCTTCTTCTCCGGATTCACCATCTTCGCTGTGACTGTATCGGAACTTCTTGTGTGCTTCCACACACCTAGGAAAGCCATGCAGGGTTCCACCGACATGGTCACAGTGTGCGTTTCATGCCTCCAATGCTCTACCAAAGCTTGAAAAACTAGTAATCCATAAAAAGTGGCCAAACGACGACTTGTGAAGGAGGAAGTCGCGGAGGAAGGTGGGAAGCCGACGGAAGTGCTCGAGCATGGGTAACTACTGGCACCGCGTAATGCAGTTGGCATCCCCAACTTGTCAAGTCAGAGTCCAAAAAAGTTAGGACATCATGAACTGATAAAAAGGTGTTGACTAAAGCAGGTAACAAAGGAAATAGTTACCCGAAAGAGGGATTCTCACATATATGATCAGGGTCCAAAAGCCGACCATGGTAGTCACCAAACTCCTACACAAAATAGAGAATAAGTTCAGTTCCGTTCAGCTAATCAAAAATGCTATGGCAACGGATAATTAAGATAATTGTACCTCCCTAGGGATCTCAGGCTCAGCAATACTCCGTGAATCAGAAGCCCGAGATCGTGAACCGATGGAACGAGGCCGTGAGTTGGTAGTCCGAGACTAGGAGACTGAAGTAGAAGGCCTTGAACTAGAAGCCTAAGACTACGAGCCAGGGAAAAGTGAGCTTCAACCAGAAGTAGACCGAGGCTAAGAAGTGAAAGCAGGGGACTCCGAGTCAGAAGCCTGTGGTTGGGAACATGGAGCAAGGCCATGAGTGAGAGTCCAAGAGTCAGACACTCCTAGGGACCGCGAGCCTGTGACTGAACTCTCGCCAACAGTCCTAGTCTATGATTCCCCGACCGTGCCCAAAGTAATAGTTCGAGAGCTAGAGGTGTCCTAGAGCTCCTGTGTGCCTCTACTACTACTACCCTCAGAACCAGACTACAAGAGCACGGTCAAGTCAGTTAGAACAATGATAAATGAATAGCGGCAACCAAAAGTAGCTAAAGCAGTTAAGATCATCAGAAATCTAGTAAATAATTGCAAGCCTATACCAAGTCACAAATGATTTGTTAGAGATTACAGGCATACTGTGTACCAATTTTATTCAAGAAAATTCACAAACAAGAAGCTGCCCAAAATCAACTTTGTGTTGGCAAAATCACAGGAAAAGGGCAGAAAACATTGCAAGAGTCTATTTCCGCAAACCCAAGATAGTAAGCAAGTGTAAGTGGGCAGTATAAGCATAGCAAATTATTCAGTAAAGTGTGAAAATCATAGAAGCAAGGCAGTGGGTTCACAAAACTGTAGATAAATTGTTAATGAATACACTTAAATTGCAAGACATATCACAAGGTCATACAGATTAGCATACAAGGCATTGCCTATACCTTGACAAAATTAGTAGCATGGTCATTTCTTTTTTTTAACAAAGCATTCAGAAGTCCAAGTTTCTCAGTCAGGCACTTCCATTGAAAATATAACATAGGATTAAATGATGACATGCCCTGTTCAGTTCAAAATCGTTTATTTGCAAGTAGTAGATGAAGCAAGTTATGGCATGCATTGAAATGAAAGTCAATAGCAAAGCAAAAGTCCAACAACAAAAATCAGGCAACAACAAAAAAATCAAGCCATTAGTAAAAAAAACAGTATTATCTAGGGATGAGTTCAAGTGCACGACCACCTGGGCATGCTTGGCAAGGTTGTCCAACAGTTGTGTCCTGGACCTAGCCGCTTATTAGCCATCCACCACCGACGCGACGGACCATCTTTAGTGAGCCCAAACATGCCATCGACAGCCTTCGAAGTGTCGTTACTTCCCTCCAACACAAGCGATAAGCTTCAATTGCAGGCTAGATTGCCGATGATGATTTTCCAAGCAACGGGCCGGAACCTCCGTGAGGTCTTCAGCTCTGGCAAACCCCGATGTGACCACGTTGAGTCTCCGATGTATCACCAGTAGCTCACCAGGTCACCTCTTTAGCCCCTTCGACACAGGCATGTCGACAGAGCCACTGTGCCCCAGCTCTCTAGTCACTGCCAAGGAAACCACCAGTGACGAGGCAATACGACGGAGCAAGGAGGGAGAATAATATGAAAAGCAATTTTTTTTTTTTTTGAAATCGGTAGATATATATTTTTTCTCCCTGCGGTCCGTGAGATTCGAACCTAGGAAGGAGGTAAGAGTTCCACTCTCCTTAACCAACTGCACTATAGCAGTTGGTTAATATGAAAGCAAATTAAATAAAAAAAAAGGAGTAGTGGAGAAGTGGCATACCAGTTCCGTCGAGACCGCCATGATGTCGTCCTCCACGCCGCTGTTCCGACGCCTTCGACCGCCTGAAGATGCCACTGCCTTTCACCATGTAGGAGCGTCGTCACCATCGCATGCCATCGCTCTAAGCCCTTACAGCCCGAACGATAGGGGGAGGAGGAGAGGTGCAGTCATTGAGTGGAATATGGAATGAGGTAGAAGAAGGAGGAACGACACAGGAGATATTTCATTTCAATTGAAATGAAAAAATTGCAAATCGACCCTCCTCCTTTCATGAAAATGCACATTGCAAAAATCAAAGGAAAATGAGCCCTATGGTTTATGCAAACTATATTGTTGCAGTTCAAACAAGTAGTGGAGCCCGTCTAGAGAAGAATCTCCAAAGTTTCAGGAAGAAATTCTGTCAAAATTAGCTTTAGGGGCTAAAATGCAATTTACATAATAAAATTGCGATCAAACCTTCTACATGGAAAGTGCACGTCGAAATAATGTTATAAGATGTGAAATTTGCCCACATGACCTCATAACTAAGAATTTGCCAAAGAAATTCAGCAAATTGGTAAAATTGCAACTTGGTCCAAAAGTTATGCAACAATTGCATCCAAGCCCTTGACTGTTTCAAGAAATTGTAGAGTAGAGATAAATATTTCATACCTCCACCCATAGTGATCCAAGGACGTCCAGGCAGAGCTTCATAGAATGTTCAAGTCGTCAGAGGCAACCAACAACATGGACTGGGAAAATTGCAGTATTTTCCATATACTTCACCAGAAACTGCACACAGTACTAGAGAGTTTTCAAAGTTGTGGGAATGATTCAGGACACGAGGCTCGACTCTGAAGGCTCCGGTGTGTTGGGGGCATGCCGTGGAATGTTTTCGTTGCCTTGGAGAGCCACGACAGAGCTAAAGGCACGTGTCCCTTCACGGTTCTCAATCTTCTTCCCTGACGACGACGACACGTCGCGACTCCGGCGAGCTTCCACTAAGAGCTTCCATAGCAACTGAAGTGGGGTTTTGATGGGTGGAGAAGCAAGAGGAAGGTCTAGGAAGGAGGTTCGAGCACTCTAGGGCCAGGGTCATGCCTTGGACTCGCACCCCCACCTAAGCCATTGGAAAATTGCTCTAGCGAGGCCTAGGAACATGATTCCAACCAGAGGAGACCTCTGGCTCTGTTGGAATCAATTTAGGGAGGTAGAGGGAGACCTAGGAGAGCATTTCTAAAGTAAATAGAGTTCTGAGAAGGACATACCTAGTCTGGCAGTGAGCTTGGCCGTCGGAGCTCGTCAGAGGTTGCTGGAGCTCGCTAGAGATGGCTGGAACTCCAATTTCTCTCTTCCACAAGCTTCCTCCTTGCTCCAGGATCACTCTGGTTGCTCTGATTGGGAGAAAAAGCTTTGAAAGGCACTCCTCTCAAATTTTCAAAAAAAATCCCTTTTTCACTTGCAAATGGGGCTATTTATGGGCTTCCAAATGGCTTGGTTGGTTGTTATGGTTAGAGTGGAAGGTGGTTAAGAAGAGGTGGGAAGTGGTTAAGGTGGTTGGAGTGAAGTGGGAAGCGGTTAAGGTGGTTAAGAAAGGGTGGGAAGTTGTTAAGATGGTTGGAGTGAAGTATGAAGTGGATAAGTTTGTTGGAGTAAAGTAGGAAGTGGTTAAGGTTGTTGAGGTTTGACTTAATTATTGCTTAGGGTTTGACTTATGGTTTAGGATTTGACCTAGGTTTAGGGTTTGGATGAGAGCTTTGAATTTCATTTAGGTCTTAACTTAGAGTTTAAGGTTTGGATTAGGGTTTAATCTAGGTTTTAGGGTTAATTTAGGGTTTTATGGTTTTGTCTAGTTTTTTAGGATTTTTCTAGGGTTTTTAGGGTTTTCCTAGGGTTTCTAGGGTTTTCCTAGGATTTCTAGGGTTTTGTTTGGCTTTAGAGTTTTATTTGGTTTTTTAGGGTTTTTTAGAACCCTGTTAGGTTTTGGTCCATTTACATGCATATTGGGGTGCCTACAGTATGTCTACACATGCAACCCAAAACCACGAAGAAAACGAGAATAACAAAAGTTACCCAACATGCACCCTACAAAAATGACGGAAAACAAAACTATAATTAATTTTCCTTTAAATTCATTTTACAAATCATTTTATCTAAAATCCCACAAACTAAGCCCATAAGACCGAAAACCACAATGAACATCGTCTACATCGACCAAAACAGCAAACAAGGCTCTACCAGTCCAAAACCACACATAGTGAGTCAGGAAGCCTCGCATCATGCAACCAACTCTAGCCATAAGCAGTCACCAAGGTACACTACACTGCCACGGTGAAGTCACCTTATGTAGGGCCGATCATCATCCTGTGATTCTCCCACCTAGAGAATCCTTACAAAGCCAACCACTCTTTGGGAAGGCAATGCTGTTCTCAGGATGCTACCAGCTATGGGGCATATGTCCCACCTACACTTGCCATCACAGGGTACACCTTCTCATGATGTCCTCCACATGGTGCTCAAGAGGGAGTGTCATACGTCCACACCCGACAACACCTCAGTCTCAAAAATCTCCTAGATCGAAAGATGGACCAGAATCAGTCGACCGAAATAGGTGCAGACACCCAAAACAGTAGATCAAAAACCAGATCGATCGACCGAAAGTTCCTGGTTCGGTAGACCAAATAAAACCCGTCAATAGAACTGAGACATAATGGTCAACACTTATAGCCAAAAAAAATGGTAGACCGAGGAGGTTCAGTCGATCAAATTTCAAATAGAGGACCTAATCTGACAGAAAAATGGCATACCAAACCATTTCGGTATGTTGTTTTCTACAAAATTAGAAAACGACCCAGGACACCACCTACAAGATCGCCCAAAATGGAACCTACGGGCGGATCCCAAAACAAGCACCAAAAATTTCAAATAAAACATATTGATACACCCTCAAGTCTACTCCAAATCCCAACAAACAAAATCAAAATCCATTCATCACACAATAATATATAAATTCACAAGCACAGAGGGGTCAAAATGACCCAAATCTCAACAACCACCATAAATACTCATAAATACCACAATAAATTCTCAAAAATTCCAAAACAATAAATTAAGCCTAGATTACATGCATCCTAGGCAATTCTACCATTTTACATGATTTCTACCCATTGGATTGGAGGTGCGTACTTGAAACGAACTCCGACAACCCAACGTGCAATTCAGCCAACCTCTGACCTCCACTAGTGACCATGGCGTCTACGAGAGCATCCTCGACCCCTAGAGCACCCACCACACCTACGCCGAGCCACCATGGAGCCTTCTCTCTCTCTCTCTCTCTCCCTCCCTCTCTCCCTCCCCCTCCCTCTCTCCCTCTCCCTCCCTCTCCCTCTCCCTCTCCCTCTCTCCCTCCCCCTCTCCCTCTCCCTCTCTCTCTCTCTGGCGCATGAAATAGAGGAACGGGTGGGGAAAAGAAGGGGTGAGGGAAGGAGAGGGGTGAGAAGGAAGGGAAGGAGAGGTGGGGGAGGAAAGGTGTGCGCCATGGAGGAGAAGAAAGAAGAAGGAGACGGATGGCAAGCGACGAACTGTCGCGCGAGTGGGCTTATAAAGTCCTACACATGTAGTCACTGGACGCGTGCACACCTACGCATCTCCAACCACCAACACCCCGCATGAAGTCATCGACCACAACCCAACCACCAGCCACAACAACCGACCCACAATGTGGGCCCCACATAGACCCACACACGGGTCCACAAGCATAGTGCCATAATATACAGTGCCAACCATGCACAGGAACAAACAACCAGAAGCTGACCCATGAGGCCCAAGCCTAAAATCGTAAAATCACATAAACGGACCTCCGAATAGTAACACCCATCTAGCAATAAATTCATTAAAATATAAATAATTACAAAATGAATTTAAGGTGTTATTAGCTAGTTTTGGGGTGTGAAATGGATTGTAGCGTGGAAAAAGCCTTGCCGCCATCGAAACGCTCTTCGAGATGGATCCACCAGCGAGTGGCTACCAAAGTAGGGTGTCTACATTTCCTTTAGTTTGTTTGTATTTGTGTTATTGATCTTCAATTTGATACTAGATATATTGTTCATAATAGGTGATATGGCAGCCATACGACCAGGTGCTATTGGATTCTTTGCTAGAAATCTGTAGAAATGGGTTTGACATCTGACTTACTCAAACCTGGATTATGTGCTTTGAGTTTGTAACAAGATACGTTCTAGACAAGGTTATGTGATAGTTTGGTTTCTTGTAGTACATACCCAATAACATGTCAATTGTCCAAATTTAAACAACTTAAGGAAGACCAAATATTGATTGGTCCCACGAGCTAAGACAATATATTACTGATTGGGAAAATTGACGAAATCATATACAAACTCAGAGGGAGGACCTATCAGATGATCTAGAGGAGACCACGAGAGCATATATGGTTTAATATTGGAACATTACACATTGTTGGTTAATTAGCAGACCTTCACCACCAAATATTACTTACCGTCCTCATTGTCATGTTGAGAGATGATTGGTAAAATTTAATTTTGTTAATAATTTTTGTATTTAAGAGGACAATTTATTTTTGTTACTTATATGAATACTTTTTCCAATGTAAGTCCATACTTTTTGCAATGTATGCACGATATTCGTGAAGATGTGGAGGATATAATGCAAACTTACACTCATAATCTAGATGTACTGTAAAGATCTACGACAATGCACCAAAAAATACTGGATTATTTTACTGAGTTGCATATCTCTTAGCATTATGACTACACTTTCACATAGACAGGATTAATCCAAGGAATGGTGTCGAGCAACATCCCATGTAGTCTACCTAAGGCAGATGTGGAGGTAGAAGCAAAAGATGAGACAGAAGTAGAAAATGATGAGCTAAAGAGAGATTGTGATATAACATAGGTTCTCCTCCAAGTTAACACACATCTTCTTTAATTATGAAAATAACTCCAACTCTGACAATGAAGAAAGTAGCATGACCCAATAAATGGATGTCGAACCAAGCCAAGGACGTGCATGTGACCAAGGAAAGGGTTGTAGTGGAAAGAAGAAAAAGATACAGTCAACTGCATTTATTTGATGTTTTTATGTATTAAGCTTATTTAAACTTACATGTTTAAGTTGTTAATTAGACTAATTTGTAGTTTGATTTGTAATTTCAAGATATTTGATGATTACATTAATTTTTAAGTTGTTTTGATTGATTGATTTGTAAAGAATAGAACCAACATGTTTAAAATGTTTTGGTTAATATAAAATGATTATGTTGAATGATAATGAACAAACTTTGATATCAAGAATACATATCTGGTTATTTGTTAAGTTAAACAGAAGTTCTATTTTGGTTTTTTTTTAAGATAAGAATATCAAGAGTGCATATCAAGATATTATCAAATATCTCCGATAAAGAACAGGCTCTAATATCAAGGATGCATATATAGTTATCTGTCAAGTTAAACAGGAGTTTTGCTTTGAATTTTTTTATTCAAATTAGAATATCAAAAAAGGTTTTTATCAGATATCTGATAATGAACAGACTCTGATATCAAGAATTCTATTCTTGTTTTTTTTGACAAAATTCAATCATACTACTATCGAATGCTGTTTACACTAAATTCGACTATGAAATTGCTAAATTCTATTTACATTGAATTTAACTATAATACTACTAAGTTTTATTTACACTAAATTTGATTTTGTATGTACCAAATTCAGGTGAAAGAAATGTAATCAATACTACTAATTGAATTCAATAATGTTAATGTTGAATTCATTAAAAATAGAAAGAAAAAACATTGACAAACTAGTAGACATGTAAAACCCATCTAAACTTGTTAAAGACCTAATTTTGACAATAATTTAAGAGAATCTATTTTTGTAATAAGTTTTAAAATAATATTATTTTAAAAAAATTTACTGACTAATGGAGTTATCACAAAAGATGGTCCAACTTTTACCAACCAACTTTTATTGTCCCAACCTTGAGGATAGTAAAAGTAGTACCATTTCTTCCACATGGAGAGAGAAGGTACGACGGTAGACAAAAAGCAGCAAGTTATCCTTTGGAGAGCATAGTCGAAGACATGTAGTAATTTCCAATTGATGATAGGATTGATTGAACAATAATGGATATACTTGGGGAGCATTCTATCATAGATCAAATAAAATTGTTGTAGAACAGAGGAGTTATCACAAAAGAAGGTTTCCAGATGTATAGCGAGGAAAGGATGAGTTGGCGAAGTGAGGGTGGTCATGGCGGTAGAAGGTGGGGCTTCAACTACAAATTCAGGATCAGAAGAAAAGGGTTGTAAACTACGAAGCTAAGCAAAAAAGTCCTTTTCTATATTAGGCATCAATGAAGGGGCTATAGAGGCCCCAGCCAAAGGGGCTCGTAGCAGATGGAGAAGGGCATGACATTCAAAAAGGAAGGAAGAAAAGGAGAAAAGAGGGAACGTGCGGGTAAAGGAAAAGCTGAATTAGATATGAGACAGGGAGAAAGTAAGTGAAGGACCAAGGATTGAAAAGATAAGGTAAGGAATTGATGGTAGTACAGGTTGGGGGAACAAAAACAATATGGGAGAGGACATGGAAAGAGAAGGAACTGAGAAGAATGAAAAGTCAGTGAGAAAGAGTAAGATGGGAACAACTCCTAGGGAAGACTATAACGATGGGTAGGGTGTGGGCTCAAGGCAGAGTAGCAGACGAGGGAGGAATAACCAGGGGCAAAGGTATAGCTAGAGCATCATAACAATAAGATGAAACAAGAGTAGTTTTCTTGGGGAAAAAAAACCCATGATGGAACCAATCAAATTGATTGTTGTACCAACAAGATAATCAACGTCTGCAGTTGAAGCCATGATAGAAAGCTAGGCCACGAAATAATGATAATAGATTAAACATCACACATTCTAGAAGAACAACACATACATCATGGGGATAACCATAGGCAATAACGCATCTATGACACATGAGGGTGACACTAATCACCTCCTTGCGGCTATACTTGTAGGGTGGGGAGGGGTTGAATGTTGAATCAACTGATAGGTAAGGAGAAGCAGGGATCTGCCAAAAAAGGTGTTGGTGATGACAGAAGGTAAAGGAACCATCGGCAATGCGAGGCTAGTGCATCAATAACAAGTGGTGAGGTTGCCTGGTTGGGTTGTTAAGACTACGTAAGGTTTCAAAAACTAGAGCAACGCCACTGCCATAAAGGAAAACAGATTGACAAAGATAAGAAAGAATACATCAATAGGTGGGGCAACCCTCCCTGTTAGAGAGACATGTGAGCAAGAAGTCAAATTGAAGCTCAAGTACAATAGACAAGAAGTATAGCATAAGCTATCCTATTACAGACTAATTTAGTAGATATGCTACAAGTTTTCTGAAATAATTCTTACAAAACTAGCACCTGCCAGGCTACAAGTAACACAATCGTATATAACCAGCTATAGACCTTCAATTATCACATTGACAAGGAAGATTACTGGTTATTCTTAATTTTCATAGACTAGTATGTTGCCTTGCATTCGCTTTATAATAGTCTCAAGGAATGAACTTCTTGACCCTCTTTAAAACTAATGGATGAGCAAGCCAAGATTTACGCAAAAAAAAACATAGAAAAAGAAATTAGAAAAATGCTCAAATTTCTCTTTTTTGCTCGGCCTCTGAAAGAAGAAAAGAAAATAGTGCCACCTCCAAATGTACTATGATGATTGTCCATGTAAAAATTGCCCAATAGGTCAGTTCCACATCAGAATACCGCTGAGGTCGTTCCTGGCTGATGAATGCTGATATTAGGGCAATATGGTTGTCATATGGTTTTCCAACAACAAAGGCAAATGGATTTGTATTATCTGAGAATTACCTAGGAAGCTTCAGAACTTAACGGGATGTTTAATTCCTTCCGCTACAACCAAAGTTGAGCATAGACTTGATGTGTGGAATCTCCTTTGGCATTGACCCAGTAAGTACCTATTCATACCAGCAAACTTTTGAGACACAGCAGCATGTAGTGCCTTTGTTTCTTAACAACTGTAGTAGTCCAGAAGTTACCTCATGTCCAGTGTCAGTAATAAGCACTTCATCTTCTATTCTTATGCCAATGCCCTGAAAACTGAATACTAGAATACATTATCACTTGAGTAAATCAACAACTCTAGGTAGAAAAAGGGTTGTAAGTGCTTCCACAATATATACCAATCTGGTGCAGGAAAAGTGTGGGGTATATAAACTCCAGGCTCAATTGTAATTACCTGTTTAGATGCAAAGGCTGATTAAAAAAAATTCTTAAAAATAAAATATAAGATTAATTATAATTTGTCTCCTTCAACCATACATGTTTTTTATTTTGCACTCTTCAGGCTTAAAATATTACAATGCTCCATCCTAAAAAGTTTGATACTTCAACAATTAGGTCCTTTCGTCTATTTCCATTAGCCATATGACCCAATAAAAATTTGCTTAGACAATTTTAGTCTTCTCCAATTTGTTCAACTTCTATAATAAAGGGCAAAGCAGTCAATTCAAACGTAATATCGACAGTGTCCGTCAAAATTAGGGTTATCAAACTTGAAGGAGAAAAATACAAATGCAAAAGTATCTTGATCTCCACTCTTGATTACAGCCGAAAACACAAGAGTCTTTGGCACACATTCAGCCATGACTTATTTGTCTGTCTGGACAAACGTTTATAGTTGAATGGGGCCTTTTCAATTACATAACACATTTTTTGCATCTTATAAATTAAATTGATTGAAAAGTTTAAAACGTAATTTCATGTTGTGCACATGACAAAATAAGGAATTTAATCAACATTTGGTAGATTTCAGCCAACCAAAATGACATCCAGGTAACAGAAGGATTATGTTTTGGCTCTTGATAATGGAACTAATTAGAGCAATCTTAAATATCAAATGTTTTGAACATATGTTAATGATTGCTTTGAAATTAATTTTGAATACAATCAATTAATGAACCAAACCAAACTTGAACATGATTCTTGGTAAAAAAAGACTATAAGATCAAATATCTTATGCTCAATAAAAACTAAATTGTATTTATCTTTCTATACACACTATAGTAGTGTGCTTAGGTTAATTTTCAATAGAAATAATACTTGAAATATTGTCTTACGTTTCGTTATTGTTCCAAAAAACAGAAAAAACGGACAATTAAATGCCATTTAAATGTATTTTACATTACACACTTTTTGAGTAAAAAATTACACTTTTTTTGTATAATGCTAATGACTTGTCATTGACAGAATTAATTATCAATGTATTTATTTGTTTACTTATGCATGTAGTTGAATGATAATTACACATTTTTGAGTTATGTTTTTGAATTAAATTACATGTGTTTGAATGATAATTCCATATCTTGATGTAATTTGTTGAATTGTTGTTGGTTATATGTATGTCATATTTTTTATTTTTTAAAATTTCGATAGTTTTTTTATTAAACACTTGCTTAAACTCCCATTTTTTTCAAAAATGTTCAAAGACCCGAGCCATGTAGAGGCCATTTTCTATTTTTTTAAGCCTAGCGTTTAAATTCCCATTTCTTTTCCTATTTTGTTCAACCTTGAATTCAAAAAAAAGAAGATATATTGGCAAACCAAAACTTTTAACAAATGAATAAAAAGGGAAAAAAGGATGAATAAAATGAAAAAGATCTAAAAAAGGTTGACCAACCAAAATTAGCATACACCAAACAAAGCATAACACATTCAGTACGTGACTATTACTCAATTAGAGGATTGCATGTTTGAATCCAAACAGGTCCAGAACCATTATTTTTAAAAAACAATCATGCTTTTTGTGCATTGATGTAGATGAACATGAAAAATGCACAAACACATCCAAGACAGATGTAGAAGTAAAAAGACTCCACACATGCCATATACAAGTGGTTGCAAGAGAAGTCTCACAAAAAGGTTTAGATGACAAGATTCCACTCGAGGTAGACTATAAATGAGGCTCTTACTATCACTGAGAACACACAGGAGGTTTTAGAAGTTGTGCATGGATAGCACATGAAGAGTGAGATATAGAAAAGAATGTCAAACAAGTAGCACAAATAAGATAACAAGAAAAAGAGGTTGATGAGTGTCATACTAACAAGAAAAAGACAAAACTTATATATTGTTTTCTTCCATACACAATCAGCAACAAGATTGATGGATGTTGTTCATTTGAAGATGATACTTTTGATTCTCCCATTAACTCTTGAGTTCTTCCAATAGGGAGAGTGTAACATCTGTGCTTGGATTTTTCCATTTATCGTTAAACCATGGAATTTCTTGTAATTATTTTGTACATGGTTTATTAATGGTAAAATCCAGTTGTGTGTTGGTTGTGGTTGCTTCTCTGTGTTCTGTGCCTTGTTTTCTCC
>JAMKQA010040048.1:0-20114 GCA_024699735.1 Posidonia australis | reverse complement strand
CCTAACACCTTCCTCGTGCGTAATAGGAATCCTTACCCATCCTCTAGTTAGCAGACATCCAGCCTTCCCATTTGCATCCCATGCATTCATCCTTTTGTGGTTTTCCTCGTCTTTCCCTTAAATGACTAGGTGGCGACTCCCTTTTCTTTTCTTTTATCCTTGCGCCTTCGCCATCATCGGCATTGCTGTGGTCTCCTCCCCACCCCTTCCCTCTGGGTCGGGCACACGGGCAGACATGGTCACAATTATTATTATAGTATTAAGTTTTTCTAACTTACTTTTTTTGTCATATTATTAGTTTTTGTTTTACTTTCTTTTTCCCATGCTTTTTGCAAGTTTTTCAATAGTTATAAACTAATCTCGGATGGGGTTTTTCACAAAGCAACGAGAGAGCTCCAAGGCCTTTTTTGTAGGAATAGATTAGATTTTGTTTTAAAATTTTAAATTTGTTCATTATGTATTATACATTTCCAAAAACATTGGTTTTATGGTTTCATCATTTAATTTCTTTATTGATTTATTAAAATTCGTCTTTTAGTTAATTTACTTTTTTTGAGTTTATTTTTATTTATTTAATTGTGCATTTTATGTAAGTAAAACTATGTAATAATAACAATCATAACTTCTCAAAAAGGGAAGTAGATGGGACTCACTGGTTTCCTTTTTGTTAATTTATTAATTTATCTAAATTATTTTTATTTAATTTAATTTTTGACTTTGTTTTTATTTGTTTAATAATGCATTTCATTTAAGTAAAACTATATAATAATAATAATTATTATTATTATTATTATAGCTCTCAAAAAAGAAGTACATGTGACACAGTGGTTTCTTTTTCATTAATTTATTGATTTACTCAAATTCATTTTATTTGATTTAGTTTTTTGAGTTTAAATTTTAGTAGTATCACTAAACCTATATAATAGCAATCATAAGTTCCCAAATACACACACACACACATGGAGGAAAATGATTTGCTATTCACACTTTTTTTTCATTTTAAAATTTAAGAATAACTTTTACTCTTCCTCTCAACCTTCTAACCTACTTCCGCCTCTTTTCTCTTTCTACACTTTTTATAAGTTCCAAAAATGTACAAGTTCATTATTGTAAAGCCCAAAAAATTACCTGAATAATAATATTATTATAAAATATTAATGGTTTCTACAAATTATACAAAATAGTGTTATGCAAAATGTTATTGTTTTCTGTTTACCATATATCTCAATTATTATCATAATATTAAGCTAAAAGCAATGAGGGGTGAATTCCCCTTTCCATGTTTTCTCCTTCTTCTTTTTTTTGAAATTTTCTATTCTTTAATTCCATTATGTGGGGTCCACTTATTCCAACAACGATTTTAATTTAATTCTCATTATGTGGATCCATTAATTCCATTTATGTGTAACCTATTTAATTTTGATCTCATTATGTTGGTTCTATATATTTTAATAGTAATTATATATTCATTTTTTATTCTAATGAATAATTACCTTTTTAGTTTCCTATTCATGTGAGTCTACTATATACTAATAGTTTAGGAGAGAGAAATAAAAGATATAAGCTATAAGCAATAAAGAAGTAGAATCTCCTTTTCCCTTTTTTTCATTTATTCTATTTTTTAATTTAGCTAAATGCTCTTTTCAAACCATATAAATATTTTAATATCACATATTTACATGTTTTTGTATGCTCTCTTTTTTTATCCTCTTGCACATTACATAGGGTTTTTAATTAGAGATAAAATGGAAACCATTTTTCTCCTTTTCCATTTTTTTATTGGTTTTTAATTTAGCTTTTATTATTATCCAAAGATTTGTAGTTTTAATGGTAACCCTTAAAATGTACTTCTTTTCTTTATTATTATTACACCATAACACAAATGGAACACATTTTTTTCAATTGTAATGAATTGTTTTGTACACATTAGATTCAAACTGTTACTATGACTTTTGAAAAATTGTAATTCTTTTTATGGTGTATTGAGCATAATCCTTTTTAAGCTTTATCGTTGAACATTTCTTTCAACCAAAATATGGTTGTACATGTACACACTACCAACATGCTTGTTTACATTTTTTTTGTAAAATATTTTAGGCTTGTCTGTTACATTTTAATGTATGAATTTCAAAACAATTTTTATATAAATCCCTCTTTTTCACTTTATTATAAATCAATCTCTCACTTTTAAAAAATATTTTAAACATCTTTCTAATTTAGGTATTTTTGAAATTCTCCTAACATTAATTGTTTGTAAGACAACAATGAGTTTCAACACCTAACCATAGTTGAAAACTAATTTATGGGTTTAAAATGACTAACTTACCCTCGTAGAACCAATAGACCTGATATAAAGTACTACACACACCATTATAGTTGCGCTGTGTCGGTAGCCACCACCACCAGCGCTACAATGGCTAGTCTTCTCCAATAGTATGAATCAAAGAGGTATAAGGTATATTGAAAGACATACAAGTATTTGGAGTAGAATTGCTAATGAGTTTTAAGTACATAGGGTCTAAATGATTTATTTCAAAGTATAAGGGATAATTTAAAAGATGTAAGGATATTATTATTATAGACTAACTACGGCGTTGAAAGAATTAACCAAACTGAACTCAAAGGGGATTTAAAAAAAACACAAAATAGTAGGATGTTTAAAACACTTTTTAAAAGTGAGGAGTTGATTTATAATAAATAAAAAAGAAGGGTTTATATAAGAATTAACTCTAAATTATATTTGATTAAATTTTATTTGCATTCTTATTATCATAACCTCTTTATCTTAAAGAAACTTCATTTTATGATTTTTTTTTTATTTTGAAAAATATTTTAACCATAGTATATGTGGTTAAGGTTTTACTATGTTCTAATTATCATAACCTTTTCATCATAAAGTCTTAAGTTTTACATACGTTGCTTAACAATAAACTTAACTTTATAAATTATGAAACTAAATTGTGTTGCAGAATATTAAGTGGATTAAAAGAAAATATTTTTTGATTTATGAAATATATAATAAAAATATAAAAAGTAAGGAATATGTCTATATATTGCTCATAAAAGTATAAAAACCAAGATATTCTTCTTGTCGGAGCTGAAGGAAGCGCGACAAGAATACATATAGAGACCGTTCAGAGCTGTGAAGTTTCATGTGAATATAGAGAGATTGAGAGCACGAAAATTAAAGACAAGACAGCTGAATGTGTACCTTACTGTGTTGTAATCAGATTATTCTTCGATTGCCAACAGTGCAAATTGTAAGCATGTGGCAGTCTCTTGCTAATGGGTATCGTTTGGATGGGTTCTTTTTCTCTTGGGTGGGATTGTGTGTAATCTAGATCCAAGTGTGAATTCCAATGCAAGTTTAAACCAGGACTCTCCATATACCGTAGATGGACATATCAAATCCTGTTTGGTTTGGATTATACAGGGATGTTGTTTTCTCTTAAGAAACCCAAAATGTCCTCCAACCAATGCCAATTTTTTTGTACCAGTTCAACTGCCATTTCTTCAACTGTCTTCTTGTTCCTATTGCTGTTGCCTGTCAGCAGACATTTGGGATATTATAGGGTAGCTGTAAGGGATGTGGACTGTAAAGCGTGGGGCGTCAACCAAGGCCGCCGTCTAGTCATGGAGCAACGTCGCCGTCGCCGTCGCCGAGCAAGGTTGCCACCATGCGTGGTGCGGCTGCCGAGCGTTCAGCAAGCTTGCTGCAATCGGGCAAGGTTCCTCAGCATAAATCTTGTCCGTAAACATTCATAAAATTGACAACTACCATGATTTGATATACATTGCGAAACATGTGGGAAACTGCAATCGAGCAAGCATAAATCTTGTCTATAAACAATCATAAAATTGACTACTACCATCATTTGATATACATTGCAAAACATATGGGAAACTAGATTTGATTAAATGGAAATTAGAAGGAAACTCTTCACTCTTGTTTGTTTTAACTTGCTGGGACGGTAAGTAATGGATTATAAGATGGGAAAGAATAAAGAAGATAATAATGTATATTCATTTTTTAAATGTGTTGTTGTTGCTTTTTAATGACATGTAAGGTAATTTGACTATGATACTTTAAGAAATGTTAAAAAGAACAGAGGTAGGTTATTGTAATTCAATAATTTAATTAGAATTTTTTATTAGATTATCAAAAATAATATTAATGATTTGTTTGATAAAACTTCAATTTTTAGACCTATAAGTGTTAAGTGTTGAAGTTAGTTTCTAATTAAAAGTAGTTGTACTCTCGTTTCGAAAAATATAAAGAAATCATTGTTTTGAAAATCTTTTTATTCTAAAAAATTAATAACATTTGATAGAATTGTTAAACTATTGTAATTTCTTTTAAAAATTAAATGTTCAAATGTTACTTAAAAAATTTATAAAGCAAATCTGAAGTGATATTATAAAAAATCCAGTAGATTCTCTTTAAATACGCCATGTCATGATTATTTGAATTGGATTATCTAAAAACTGTCATTATCTTAACGCAGCCTAAATACGTGATCGGTTGATCGCTGTTTTTTTTTTTGTTAACGGTTGAGATAGATTAGAATATAATCGGCTTAAATGTCGAAAAGTACAACATTCAAAGTATAATTATTACAATACCGCAGGCATTATTGTCAAACCATCCTCCAAAATTGCCCGTCAAAGTGGAAACTATAATGTTTTACATCAAAAAAAAATTTAAAATTGATCAAACAAAAGGTCAACATTACTCCAACATGACATTGAGGGATTCATCTCCTGATGGTTCAGATAGAGAGAAAAGTCCTGATGAATAGGAAATAGAAGAAGTAAAAACAGACTCCACAGAATATATAGACATTGTAGAGACAAACTACATCATTTCTTACTTATCAAATCCTGTTTGGAAGCAACAATCCGATTGAGTTCAGCCACCGCCATCACCTAGTCTGAGAAACAGCTCAATGATGTAAAGTACACATGACGTGTCTGCTCCTCTTCATTGAGTGTACTGGTAAGAAACTAGATGTAGTAAAAATAGTCGGCGCAAGCTTCCAAAAAAAAAAAAAAAAGACAAAGTGTGTGGAAGGGCCTCTAATCCAATTCTTTAAGCGAAGTCAACCATTTCTTGCGAACTTATACACTGTAGACTTTTGTTGCAGTATAAGCTTCTTTTTTTATTATAAATAATTATTAATATATATTATAATCAAACACTTAATTATAAGAAATCATCGTTAAAATGTAATATTTATGATGTATGTGAAGCACTACAAACTTTACAGTATAAGCTATTGCCGACCGAACTTTTGGTGCGTAATATAAATTTTTTTTTAAAGTTATGATGTAATATGATCTTATAATGAACAATAAGATCTTTTCTCTTGGACGTATTCTACCGTTTGTTTGCCCAAGATAGATGGAAGGTCTTCACGAGTGGTCCCTACCGAGCATGCTTGTTGGACGCTTTGAACACGGATCCTTTGGAAACGGATGTTGCTGCCACTTGACCAGAAGGGGCGACATGATTTGATTTAGTTCCATTTTAAATAAAATTATAAGTTGAGTTGTGTTAATCAATTTAGAAGAAATTAAAATCAAATGAAACCATTTAATTATTGAAATTGAATCTAACCAAATCATTAAATTTTTGATTTGGTTTGGTTCGATTCATGATTTGTTGTTTATTTTTTAGTTATGGTCTATAATGTTAAAATAAATAAAATATTAATCAATATTTCTTTAAAAAATAACACATGATTAAACATATTATGTTTTGCTTACTTAGAAAATAATTTTTAAAGTAATACTAAAAATAATATATGATAGTATTCTAAAAACATACTTGTTTATCTCTTATCAAGTTTAATTTAAATAAAAATATAACTTCACGTGTACATTTGAGATATTAAATGATATGTATATGTATATATACGTGGATGCATTTGAATATGTATCAGTTTAGTTTGGTTTGACAAAATTGACCTTCCAAATTGAACTATTTATCGACTTGCGAAATTTTTGAACCAAGTTGAATCGTCGTTCATAGAAAAATCAAATTAAATTGTAAAACTTAGGTAACATTTGGTACATTGAAATAATCACCAAAGTGAAAAAGAATGGAATCAAAAAGGTGAATTGGAATATGATTCCCATGTTTAATAAAAAAAAGAGAGGATTGGAATGAGATTTCCTTTGGAATTAAATTTTCATTAAATATGAGAATTTCATTCTCTCTTAAAAGGTAATAAATTTGATTCTCATTCTATCGAAAATCATCTTAAAAAAACCCTATGTGTGTCCTCATATACACTCCTTGCTTTGTCTGCTACTTCTTCCTCGTTCTCTTCCCGAGACGACCGCCTTCTCGAGACTCTTCTCCACGACCCTCTCTCCTTTATGGCCCTCCTTCCTCCTCCACAGTCCCTTCCCAATATCTACTGGCCTCCTCTTTATCTGTGGCCCTCTCTCTTGCTCCACGACTCTTTCTCTTCCTTTATGGCCCTTTCTTAATGTTTGTCGATCTCTTACTCCTTTGTGGCCCTTTCTTCATCTTTACGGTCCTTTCCTGATGTCTATCGATCTCTTTTTCCTCCTCAACTATCACTCATTCTCTGTAGTTCCTTCTTGACATTTGTTGGCCTACTCTTCCTCCGCGGTCCTCTCTTCTCCTCTGCAGTCCTCTCTCTTCCTCCACAACTATTCCTTTTTTGTATTTTTTTGTCTTATTTTCCTTTTTTTTTTTCTATCTGTCTTTTTTTCCTACAAATAATATTGATGTCTTTTATTATCTTCTTTTCTTACAAAGAACTTTTATTCTACAAATATTATTTTGTCATTTATGTGTATGTCATTTTTTTTGTGATAATTAGTTTCTGTGTTTGCCATATTGATGTTTTTTTCTATACTTTGACGACCATCTATTCTAATGTAGTGTATTATGTGTGTCTATATTAAGGACAATCTAGGACATTAGACATTTGTCTGTAGTGTTAATGCTAATTCCAAAAAAATTACCTGTGTTAATGTTTTTATGTGTATATTTATATTGCAGTGTGTATGTAAAATAAATTATTTTAAGTTTTTTTCTAGATTGACAGAATATTTTTGTCAATATGTAATTATTAATTTTCTAAATTTTATATTTCTATTCTGATTCTATTTCTATGTATCCAACAGTAAAAAATAAATTATTTATCAATTCCACATTACAATTCTATTATATACAAAACACAAAAATAGAATGAACTTATCCTATTCCATTCCATTCAAAATTTTATTTCAGAATTTATTTTATTCATATCTATTTTTATTTCAGTGTACTACATGTAGTATTATTTTGACTTAATTTAATTTAGTGATTTCAAGCAATAAATGTACACCTCTAATGACGAATCCATTAAAAGACGAATAAAATAGGAATAAAAAAGTACCAAAGGTGGAAGCGAAAGATATCTTCCACTCCACTCTCTCTTCGATTACATGCATCACATTGTGATACTTGACTACTTTCTCGTTGATCCTGCGTCATTAGGAAGCTAAATAAGATGGAGAATCATCGTCGTCGTCATCATCTTCTTCCTTTGTTATTTTGTTGATATTTATAATTTAGAAAATGACGGTGATGGGTCATCACCAAAGCGGTGGAAGAGGAAAAGGTAACCGTCTGATCACAGGCGGTATTAGGCAATCAACGGGCAATGGTCGCGAGTCTTTTGCAACCCGTACGTTTCTTTTCAGACTTGAACAGTGACTTTGTAGCGTGTGAGCGGAAAGTTTTGTAGACAAGTAGACTACACGTCACCAATGCCAGTGGTTAACTGAAGACTTTGCTGACTGAGATGACTGGTTAGTACGTGGAAGGAAACGGGCCCTCCCTATAGGAGGTGGATTTGGTATTTGCCTCCGAGCAATTAAATAAATGCGGAATTAGATTGGAAAGGAAAATGTAAGTTAAGTTTACAGGTTTCATTATACTATTTTAAAAATGTAAGTTAAGTTTTAACTAGACAATAAAGTTACCTTTATTTAAGTAGCTGAAGTTACAGTAGCCACTTACGCGGCGTACTTCTTCGTCTTCTTCTCCCTCTTTTTTTTTTAACTTAAGTCATTTTCATATAAACGGGACATTTTTCGTAAGTTATGTAGATGACATAGTTATTTATACAGCAAACCAAACACTTCTAAGTAGCCAACTTACACGATTTACGTCGTCCTTCCCAGCGACTCGAGTAGGTTTGCTAATCAGATCAAGCCAACTCATGCTCAGCTCGTTTTTGATACGATTTGCGATCATTCAAGTTCGAATTATAAGAAATGAGCATGACCAAAGTTTTTTAGTTCGACATTTTAATAAACCTATCTCGAACATCAAGGTCTCAATGGATACCAGCACCTACATACCCAGGTGTAATAATAACATATGCAATAACTGAAAACTGAAGAAATACACTGGGTTGATGTAATGCCAACGTAATACACCCAGGACGTAAGTAATATTGAGAACCTACTTCCATTTTTTGATCACACGAGAGAAGGAGAATTCTTTGTCGGAAAACAAGTAGTAATTCCTTTGATTTTTTTACTACCAAAAAAGCCATATCCATGTACCTTTCATACCAAAGGTACTATAAGTTTACCATCGTTCATTTGTTCATTTCCTACAAAACCAACTACCAATAACAAAGCAAAAAGTTGCACTTCCTCGCCATGTCTTCCGGTGGCGGCGGAGCCATGCCGGCATCGACGGTGGGATCTTACCTGGACTCAGTGGACTCTTCCCCTCACAGCCGCGGCGGAGACTCCTGTGCCGACGACCACTACTTCCCATCCTCCACCACCACCGCCTCTCCCCCGGCCAAGCTCCGCTTCATGTGCAGCTACGGCGGCCAGATCGTCCCCCGGCCCCACGACAAGACCCTCTGCTACCTCGGAGGCGACACCCGAATGGTCGTCGTCGACAGGTACAACACCACCCTCGCCGACCTCTCCGCCAAACTCTCCCGCTCCCTCCTCTCCGGCCGCCCCTTCTCCCTCAAGTACCAGCTCCCTTCGGAGGACCTCGATTCTCTCATATCCGTCACCACCGACGAGGACCTCGACAACATGATCGAGGAATACGACCGCCTCCTCTCCCCCGCAACCATGGATCCCAAAACCGGCGGCGGTAGCAATAGTAAGCAGAATCGGCTTCGCTTGTTTCTGTTCCCGTCGAAGCCGGACTCCGTTGCGTCCTCATCGTCGATCGGGTCGCTTCTGGACGACTCCAAGTCGGAGACTTGGTTCGTCGACGCGCTCAATAGCGCGATCCGCATCGGCAGTGGCTCCTCCATCGATTCCCTCCTCGGACTCGAGGAGGAGACGAATTCGTCAGTCCACGTTGCCACTGCCGCCGGCAACAAGGCGGATGAACAGGTTCGGATGCAGCAGCAGCAGCTGGACACGACGTCGTCGTTCGGATCCGTGTCGTCGGGACCGTCGTCTTCGGATCTGCCGCCGATCCGGGTGAGAGAGGAGGAGCAGAAATTTGGGGCTGGTGGATTGGAGCAGGAGGAGGACAGGTTTGCGCAGATGAACATTAAACAGGAGGAAGCGGCCAAGGAGGCGGATTTGGGCACGATCCATTACAATCATCACCCTCCTCCTCCTCTTCCCATCTCCTCCTCCGCCACCGCAACGTCGACGGTTTCTGGTTTTCCTACTCCTACTGAAAACTATACTACTTCTGCTCCTAGAGTTTTCGCCTCGGATGATGAGAAATCTGAGCATGGTGGGATTAGGTTGCCGGCCCAGCCCTTAGTCCACCATCAGCAGCAGCAGCAGCAGCAGCAGCAGCAACAGCAACAGATAGGCGATAGGTAACAAATTTTTCAGATGATTGTATTCTGATGTTTCTGCGGTTAATTATGTTTCCTGTCATGGGTAGTTTGATTGAGCGACAACATTGAATGAGAGAGATTGTGGACTTAATTTGCTGCAATTGACTGATCCAGGACTTTTACTCCTTTTGATGATTGAGTGAGCAAGTAATGATCTGAGAGGGATGTTGAAATTATATTTATGCTTTGGCTTGATCTTAGATTTTTAATCGTTTTGATTGAGTGACAACGATGAATTGAAAGCGATTGTGAAATTCATTTGCTGAAACTCTTGATCTTGGATTTTTAGTCCTTTCAATTAACAACAGTGAACTGAGAGATTTTGAGATTTCTTTTGCTGCAATTGCTTGATCTGTGATTCAGACGTTTTTTCTGAGCAACAACAAAGACCTGTGAGAGATTTTGAAATTCTTTTGCTGCAATTGCTTGATCTAGGAACTCATCCGGTGCAGTTGATACGAACCTTGATTCCAGTCCTAAACAGGAACCTCAATATACATTATCAGATTCGAGCTACAGGGTTCAGGTACCGGAGCAGGGATATACCATGTCGATACATCCAGAGCAACTCCAGCAGCAACAACAGCTACAACAACAGCTTCAGAAACAGCTTCAACAACAACAGCAACAGCAACAGCAGCAGCAGCAGCAGCACCAGCAACAGCAATATATTCACACCAACCCCCAATTCGCTCACCAGCAGACGTCCACTCCAGTGGTTCCTAGCCAATCCTACTACCAAATGCATCATCCGGTCCAGACACAGCAACAAGTGGCTCAACCTAATCCTTATAATCAGCAGATTCCTATGTACTTGATGCCTGTGGGGCAAAATCAATCTTACATGATTCCCATGCAGCAGCAGCAGCAGCACCTGCCGAATTTGGGTGATGCAGCACAGTTTACTGCTCCTACAAAGACACCCGCTATGCCAATTCTTAATCCTCTTGTCCAATCTCAGGGTGCGGCTCTTCCAAAACCTGACTTAGGGGTGCCAGCAGCAGCGGCCACAAGTGTTTACAGGACAACTGCCGGGACAGCTTCGGCTATGTCACAACAATCCCCACCGCTGCCCCAGCTCATACAATTGGGAGATCAAACACGTCAGTACATCGAATACCACTCAATGCAGCATCGTCCTTCTCAGTCAGCTGCTGTGGCAGGTGGCTATGGGTATGATTCAGTCCATTCGCAGCAGCCGACAATGTACTATTCTCAGGCTTCATCCATGCCATTGCCGCCTCAGTACCAGACGATGACCTCCACTGCCACTGTGATTCCAGATGTGCATCCCCACTTGCAGCAGCCTAATTTTAAGCAGCAGCATAGAGCTTCTTAGTAATCAATGTAACTGATGGCTTAGTGAAGACTGCAAGTGCAAGGTAAAAAACAAGTGATCTACTTCATGGAGTATTATGTTGTGAAATTCCCGTTCCAGATGTCTAATCTTAGTTGGTGTAGTCTCTATCTACCACTCCCTAGGAATAAAGGTTCTTGGTTATTGGCCTCCTGCCCTGGGGCGTCTATCAATCTCTTGTTAATAGTCTTTAGTCTCCTTATTACCGACATATTAGTGTGTCCTGTGTACTTCTCAATAAATCTACAGCAGCATTTGAGTGTAGTCCCACTCTGTTCAGTGTCAGAAAAATGTTTAGATATGATACAAACTGTTCATTTTGGTTACTTGCTATCCTTGTATTGGTGTTGATTGCTGGAAGCTTCTTTTTCCCAATGTTGTTCTTGACTTCTTGTGGACTGCACTGTGTGTGATTCCATGCTTGAAAGTTGTGCTGTGATTTCGGTTGATGGGGTTACTTGCTATCCTTCTATTGGTGTTGATTGGTGGAAGCTTGTTTATAATATGTGGGTTCAGAATAGGAAGACCGTGGGTTTTCTAAGAGATTTTCAAAATATTGTAAGTTTGTACCTATGTATTTGTATTAAAAGTGAATAGGATATAGGTTTTAATGTTTGATTGTGTACTCTTCTCTTTGGATGTCTATCCTTGAATGTTGTATGCCTACATATGTTAGTATCCTATATCGTATGCGTATACGTATGCTTTAACAGTAACCGCACAGTAGTTTGCCACCTTTTACTATGTATCCATGTCTTGCCATGGTCGCTTCTTTTCCCTTCCCTGCAGGGATGTCGTTCGAATCTCACCATTTGTCAACGATTGATGGCAGCTGGAAAGTGACGACGGAATCGGGAAGATAATAAGGGAGGAGAAGGGTTAGCGTGGGAGGCATCTAGAGGTGAGGAGAGGGAGAGAGGTGATTGTCAAAGGAGAGGAGATCGTCGGGAAATGCTGAGGTGTTCGTTGGAGATGAGAAGAAACGCCAACGATCCATCACAGAATATGTGATCCCTTCCTCCTCTATTTCTGTTAGTTTCCATGCGCAATATTGGATGCAAATCAAATTAAAAATCACGGAAATGAATAGATTGGCATGAAATCTAGGATTGGTAATGATCCAGTGAATTATTAGGAATTATAAAAGATTTTTTTATGATTTTTTTCGTATATGAAACTAGGATTAGCATGAAACTACAGTAACTTTTAGTGATGTTCTTAACTTTCCAATTTAATATCTTGAGAATTACATATCAGATTAAGATGAAACTTATCTTAAAATGTAGTAGACTCAAAATCCTTCAAGATGAGTATTTATGTGTATTTTTGTAGCGATCAAAAATGTGTCTGCCTAGAGCTCTTAGGTGGAGCGATTTTTTTGACGACCTAATCTAGAGTTATTATAAGTGTGTCGACCGCGTGCTAAATGTGCGGATCAGACGCACGGGCAGGATGCACAGGTCTCACAGGCATATTTCCAAGAAAGGATAAAACACTTGATGAAGATCGTAATTAGCGGAAAATATGGTTAATATGGTTTTAACCCCTGAGGAATTATTCTAAAATAAAAGATGTTTAGAAGAGATGTTTTAGAAAGAAATGTAAAGGTTTAAAAAGAATGATTCTTCTTTAAAAGAGATTTAATTGGAAATATTTTTGGAAGAGAATATTAGTTTTTCATAGAAGCATTCTCTGTGATAAAAAAAGTGATTTCAGAAAAAAATTTAGAAAGAAATTTCAAAAAAGAATTTCAGAAAAGATGCATGTTTTCTCAAAAAAGGATTTCTGACTAGAAGCATGTTTTAGAAAAGAAAATTTAGAGTTTTGAGTCGACCCTGGGTAAAAGAAACTGAAGGCTATAGGATTAGTATTGGCCGAACCGCATGCTCAGCCAAGAGAGTGGTGTTAGGTAGACTAGGTGAGGTAGCTCGAGAACTCGCACTAGGCCAGGTGAAATAACTGGGGAGCTTTTGATGGGCCAAGCAAAGTCACCGATGCTTGCAACACCAAGATAGATTAGAGGGATGTCGTGAGGAGACGTATCTTCGTGCAGTGAGAATAGAAAAGAGAAAAGAAATAGTAAAGTCCGTTGGCTGGGACGATGATATGTCCTGTATGACGACGTTCACCGTGGCAGTATAAGGGATCGAGGTTGGTACCTCCTCCGATTCTGGCTAGGTCACCCCTGATCAAGGTGATACCAGAAAAGAGATTTGCAGATTTTAGATTTCAGATTCAGGTTTGGTTTGAAGCTAGAATTGAGTTTGGTTTTGGTTTCTGAGTTTTAGAGAATTCTAACCAAGATAAGAATAATATTTTAGGACTAGTTCCAGTCAAGTTTTGTGTTTTTGCAAGATTTAAGCTGGAACCTAATCTTAGAACAGTTTTCCAAAGATATGTAGAATAGAGCATAGTTTTCAGAAAAGAAAGTAAGTTTTGAAAATGCATGATTTTCGATATTTCTTTGAAAAACGTTTTCTCAAAATTTAGCTAGAATTTGATTATGACCCAGATTAGAGTTTTATAGAAAAGCTTTCAGAGAAGATAATAGAGTTTGAATTGGAAACAAAGAATGAGAGCTTTAGTCATTTTTCTACTTTTGTTTTCATTAGAGCACGTATTGGGTGACTTAGATGTCATTTATGCGTTTCATTAGTTGATTTTTCTCAGATGCTGTATTGGAGTGCAGTCAATTTCTGGTGCTCAAGTTTTGGGAACCATTAGTCACACATAGGTCTAGATAGTAGTTAGTATTGAATTTATTTTAAATACTGCTCTTACTAATTTAGCATATTTAGACTTAGATTTACTTTACTGTGACTATAGGGTGTTACATTCTTTTTCCCTTTGTTGGTCTTGACTTCTTGTGGACTGCTATGTGTGTGATTCCATGCTTGAAAGGTGTGATGTGATTTAGGATGATGACTTATTTTTTTTTGTAAATGGTAATCTATTAATTAATTAAACTGGCAAACAATCACAGCCAATCTGAACCACAGCATTGTTCAAAATCAATTACAAACCAACTGGACTAAATATTCCAATATCCAAAAAAAGATAGCCAACATCCGGCCAAATTAAAGTATTCCACAAAAATCCTGAAAAGTCTGGATCGATCAACAAAATGTTAATCAAGAGATGGGGTATTGTCCTCAGCATTCCTGGTGGGTAGGTAAGAATCCTGAGCCCTGATGTTTTGAGGGGCATGAGTTGTGTGCTCCATAGCTCTTTCATTATCCATGACTGCTAAGGCATGGAGGGCCTCTTCTTGATCAAAACCTATACCCAAGTTAGAAATCCAGGAATGGCAGACAGAGAGAATTTTGTTAATAACAATTTGAGGAGATTTGCATGAGCTCTTAAAAATTCTATTATTTCTCTCCTTCCATATATACCACAAAATAATCTGAATCAAAGTATGACTGCCTCTAGTAGGGAAGTCAAATAACTGGGAGGGAATGCATTCAAATAATTCTGGAATAGAACATATAGCAGGATAAAGTGGTTTCTTCATAAAAGCATACCATATAGATGTAGCAAAGGGACAAGAAATAAAAAGGTGATTAGTGGTTTCCTGAAAACTCCTGTAAAAGATACAAATATCCAAATCAGTCCAACCTCTCTTACTAAGGTTGGCTTTTAGTCAAGATCTTATTGAAAAGAATCTTCATAAAAGCATACCATATATATGTAGCAAAAGGACAAGAAATAAAAAGGTGATTAATGGTTTCCTAAAAACTCCTGCAAAAGATACAAATATCCAAACCAGTCCAACCTCTCTTAAGGTTGGCTTTAGTCAAGATCTTATTGAAAAGAACCAACCAGAAAAATAATTAACCTTTAAGGGGACCCAACTGAGCTAGATTTCTTTATGAAATTTAAATCTAATTCCACCGTCGTTTATAACATGGTATCCTGATTTGATAGTATAATAATTGTTAGAGGGGGTCCATTCCAATGTGTCATCCTCAAGATTAAGCATTATTGTACTAATGATATTTGTAAGAATGTCCGCTTGGGATTGTATATTGTCTACATTATCAAATGAAGAAGGCTCAGTAAACAGTTTATTAAAATCAGCTCTATAAATTGCAACTATTTTTGCTATTGAAGCCTTTTTAAATTTAGCCAACTTAAATAGGTCTGGCAGGAGGTGTTTTAGTTTTTCCCCACACCACCATTTATTTTCCCAGAATATAATACTATTCCCATTTTTGACTTGGAATGTGGTAAAGCTATTTAGAAAGTTCAAGCAGTTCTTCAATTCTTGCCAGAGTGGATATGATCTCCCTGTTGAGGAATTTAGAAGTGCACTAGGCTATGATCTAGAAAAATACCTAGCCTTTATAATCTCTTTCCACTTGAGGGAGTGTGAATTGGAAAATAGCTGCCATAGCAGCTTAGTTTTTAGGGCTAAATTGAAGCTTCTAATATTTATAATTCTCCAACCATTATGAGCTTTAGATCTGCATAGCCTTTTCCACTTAACCAGATGTAATAAGGAGGAAGAAGAAGAACTGGATTTCCATAGGAATTTGCTCCTAAGTGAGTCAATTATTTTTTCCACCTTAGTTGGTAGGTGTAGGACAGACAGGTAGTAAGTAGGTATAGCTGAGAGGACTGAATTTACCAAAGTAAGTCTACCCCCAAGAGATAATTGCTTGGCTTTCCAAAGAGAGAGTTTTTTTGAGATTTTTTTCTATCACTGGGGACCAGTCTAAGCTATTTGCCTTCTTATGATGTAATGGTAGACCTAAATATCTGATAGGAAGTGGGGAGGTGGCATAGCCAAGAATATGAGAGATTCTGATGGTGGATTCGTCATCAACCCCTACTCCAGTGAGTGATGATTTTTGAAAATTTATCTTTAATCCAGAACAGGATTGGAAATAACATAGAATTCTCTTAATGTTAATAATATTTTCTTCAGAAGCTGTTAAAAATAAAATCGTGTCATCAACATATTGTATATTAAGGATATGTGGTCCACCATTAGGCAACTGGATGCCCGAAATCAATTAGTTGTTCACAGCAAGGGATAACATCCTATTTAGGATGTTAGTAACTACAATAAATAGAAGGGGGGATAATGGATCACCTTGTCTTAAACCAATAGAGGCTTTAAAAAATCCTTTGGGAGAGCCATTTATCAAGATAGAAAATCTGACTTGAGAAATGCACATCCTAATCCAGTTTGTCCATTTAGGGCCACAACCTAATCTTGATAGGGAATCTAGTAAAAATTCCCAATTCACATTATCAAATGCTTTCTCAAAGTCCAGTTTTAGCACATACCCCGGGATACCCCCCACTTTCATAAATTTTAGTGTTTCTTGAGCCATCAAGAAGCTATCACCAATATATCTTCTAGGAATAAAAGCACATTAGGAGTTATCTATGACTTTATCAATGACAGGAGATAAGCGAGAAGCCAGAGTCTTTCTTATGATTTTATATAGACTATTAATAAGGCTGATAGGCTTGAAGTCTCTGATACATTATGCTCCCTCCAATTTAGGGATAAGGGAGATAAAGGTTTGATTGATGGGTGCTAGAAACTCAATATCTGAGGAGGTATGTAAGCTATCAAATATTTCAAGAATATCTAATTTTAGAAAATTCCATAAATGATGGAAAAAAACACAAGGAGAATCCATCAGGGCCAGGGGCCTTGTTTCCGGAAAGTAATTTAACATTGTTGTAAATTTCTTCTAGAGAAAAGCTTACTTCTAAGTTCTCTGGATTCTGAATTTTTGTAGGGATTAAGATGACCAATTCAAAGTTGGAGTATATCATTTTGGTTTGTTAAATAGTTTGGTGAAGTGTTTCTCTATTTCTTTGGATATAACCATAGGAGAATAGGAAATGTTGTCCCTAATTTTCAGGGAATGAATGGCATTCATTCTCCTCCTACACTTAACCATATTGTGAAAGAAGGAGGTGTTTAAATTCCCTTCTTTAAGCCAAAGGATTCTGGACTTTTGCTTCCAGTAAACTTCTTGTTCTTTAAGCAAGGTGTAATGTTCATTTAAAAGATCCCTTTTAAAGAACAAGAGGTTATCTTGAATCTATTGAGATTCAGCCAGGGCATCAATGGAGGCAATTTGAGATTCAATATTTAATAATCTACTATTTCGAGCCTCCCTAACAAGTCTAATCCAACCTCTAATCTCCTTCTTTAATAATTTCAGTCTAAAAGCAAATTTTACAACAGGGGTGTTGGAAAGACATATGGAGTGAGACCTTTGCCAGCAATTCTCTATGAAGGGTGCAAATCCCTCAATAAGTAACCAAGATTTATAGAATTTAAAAGGGATAGGACCCCAATCTATGGTAGTAGTATTAAGGGTGATAGGGATATGGTCAGATGTCACCCTTGAATTGCCCAAACAATAGGCATTGGCGAATTTATCAGCCCAAGCAAGTGATATGAGGAAACGATCTAGTCTGACCATGGTAAGGGGGATTGCATGTTGGACTAAGTATATTTAAAATTACTTGGGGATAAATCCAATAAGAAATTACTATCTATAAAATCATTGAAAAGATTCATATCAGAAGATATGTTGTATCTAGTAGAATGTTCATAAGGAAATCTAACTAAATTGAAGTCTCCGCCAATAACCTACTTGGAGTTAACCCTAGTGCTTAGGGAATTAAGTTTCTCAATAAATTCAGGTTTGAGTCTTTGGTCACAAGGACCGTAGACACCAGTAAGCCACTAGTCAAATCCATCATAGAGATTTCGAAAGTGTAAGGATAGACTATATGAGGCAGCTAAACTATTAATCAAAGTCATATCTCTGTCATCCCATCCAATTAGAATCCCCCCGGAGGCACCAATCGAAGGGATAAAAGACCACTAGTTTAGAATACCAGCTCCTAGAAATCTGAGAACACTGGGAGAGAAGTCTTCGGATTTAGTTTCACTAATTATTAGTGTGTTACATTTATTAGTTTTAACAAAATTATTGATAACTTTTTTTTCCACTAGAGCCCAACCCTCTAATGTTCCAAGCTGAAATAATCATAAATAATTGGTGGATATAGAGAGAGAGGTAAAGCCCTCAAGCAAATCAGCATTGTTTTTTAAGTTGATCCGAGGGAGATCTTCATCTTTCTTAATAAAATCTAGGAAAAGTTTTGCCTCTACTGTATCTTCCAGTGAAATACCTAATTTCTCACAAAAATGAGTGAAATGCTCATATGACTCCCAAGTGAGAGCATCAAATACCAAGTTGTTAATGTTCTTATCTGAACATGAACTATCACTACTAGAATTAGCTGAAATAGAATTATCAGTATTCAAAGGACCTGAATTGTCAGGGGTAGAAAAACTTGTACCTGGGGCATGAATTGGAGTGACAGGGTGGGTATCTACGGCAGCTTTAGAAGGACCAGACATGTCGTCCTTCTCCAAATAGTCAAATACAGCGAGCACCTTTTTAAATTTAGCCAGAGAGAGATTTCTAGCTTTGATTTCGGCTTCCACAAATCTAGATGCTTCGTTTGTAGACTGATTAATCCCAGGAGTGGGGCAAAGGTCGTGTTTAGCACCTAAATTAGGAGGTGGAGTAGGCAGGATGCCCGTAGTAGTTACGGAAGGAGGAATGGTGGGACTAATAGGTATGGTCCAAACGTTTCTACCACCCATACGGTTCTTGTTACTCTTGCCACCCCTCCATCCCTTATTATTCTTAAATCTCTTGCGAGTGGGGTGAAGACCAATAGAACCAGAAGAGGAAGGAAGGGTCTTAGACAGCCAAGCAGAGAAGGAACTCATGGAAGGGTTGGAAAGGGAGGAGCTAGAAGGGCAAATATCCCAGCTTCTACGATATCGAATAGGGTAAACCAAGCTACCAAAAGAAAAGAAATGACAGTCAGGAATGTCTTTACCTGGATGTACCCTGATTCAAACCCGAGAATACCCCAGAGATTTTGCTGAGTCCATGGAAAGGTCAACCTCGAGTAAATCAGTAAAGCCAGAGACCATATGGTGGAATAGATCCACGTTCCAAAGATGGCGAGGTATGCCTTCTAATCTAATCCACTCTCCTTCTTCCTTAAGAGTGTGGAGAGCATTGGAGTTAGGGGACCATGTGATAAAGGAGGCTTGGATCATTTATAAGGAAGCACCATACATATTCAGACAGTCATTTCTAACTTTGGCTGAAGGGAAGACCAGTAGAAATTTGCCTGAGGAAAAAGCCTGGACCTCTATTGTAGACACCCCGATTTTGAGGTGACCCAAAGATGAGTTTTCCCATATGTTGCCTTGGGTATGACCCTTGAACCAACCTTAAACCCATAGCAAGCTTGCAGCCCAGTTAGAAAACCAGACCAGTAGGGGAGAGCACTTAGCTAGCACATCAAACTAGCACACAAAGCTAGCACACCTACCTGGCACACTTAGCTAGCACACATACCTGGCACACCTAGCTAGCACACCTAACTGGCACACATAGGTGGCGCACATAGGTGGCGCACATAGCTGGAGCACCAAGCTGGCGCACAACCACTTCGCAGGCTGCGACTGTTGGCTTTCCACCTCCCTTGGCTGTTACCTTTGCAGCGAATGTGCCGTGGAATATTCCAGACTTTTCATCTGCGAGGCTCTCCATATCTCCATGAGTTAGCCTTGAGGAGATCCCTATAAATAGAGGTCCATAGGCAACCATGAGAGTGGACACCTTTTGCTGAGATAAAAATTTTGAGCGAATCCTGTCCTGTGCATTCAGCAAACAACACTGTTCTAGCTGCATTTTCTCGTGTCCTGAAGCATCCCCCTACACCTCACAGCAGTTCTTGATTACCTCAAGGCAACGTGGTCTCATCTTGGGTCTTTTATTTGGGAGGAACATATCTGGAACGAGGTAGGTGCTTGACCCTTTCTTTGT
>JAMKQA010040046.1:0-13639 GCA_024699735.1 Posidonia australis | reverse complement strand
TGTTGTTTCCTTGCACATAGTATTTTGCCATGCACCATGTATGCCCTTGCACGTAGAAGCACGCGTATGATCATCATTTACACATGTTTTGATTCGTTTTATCTAGATCATGATTGTTCTTAAGTATTTCACACGTTTTCATGCATGAACCCACCAGCTTGCTTTGGTTTCAAATGCCTTGTTTACATGATGAATCTTGACCCTATGCACTCACATCATGTTTTCCAGTTTTTATCATAGCATAGGCCCTTTAGCACTTGCATGAATTCTCCTTTGTATCTCTGCTGGGCGGGTTCTGGATCATGTTACAGTTTGATCCAGACTCCCTAGGGCGCACATCCCAGTCGCACCCAACCCGCGCACCAATCTGGCATACTCAGCAGAAGCGCCAGACTGGCCAGAGATCAGAGCACTCGCATTACATCTTTGCTTGCATGGCTTCATTGCAGAGTTTTGTGCTTGTTTCTTTCGGATTGATTCTCTGGTATGCCAAGACATCACCTACATGTTTTCAGCTTTTGATCAGATTGTTTTCCGTTTGTTTTCCTCGTTTTATTATTCAGCTCCAGACTGAATCTGGTAGGTCGATCGCACCTTTCTCCCTTGTGAGAACCATGTGCATCGCCCCAGGATCCAGAGGCCTGGCTGAATCATGCTTTCTTCATCTAGTTCAAGTAGGTGAGATCTTGTGTGAGGCTTCTAGCCCTTGAGCTCAAGGTCATTGCATTGCATTTTCATTTTTAACTCTTTCAAGACATGTTTTCCGAGTTTCTCCAGAATGATTTCTGCTGCATACTTTTCCAGAGTGCATCCTCTGATGTTTTGCTTTGCGTGGCTTTCTGTTTTTGCCTCTGCATACTTTACTGGCCCACCTAGACACACTTAGGTGGCGCTCCAAACTGACGCACTAGTCTGGTGCACCAAGCAGGCGCAGCGGCCTGTTTTCAGTAGCACACAGCATGTTTTTCATGTGTTTTGCTCGCTTTCTCGACCCGATTTGCTTCTGGGTTTTCATCTGATTCTCTTCCTTGATGCATTAGGAAGGCACAGATTTGTTTTCAATAGTTTTCTTGCATTTTAGCTTGCATTTAGGCATGTAGAAAGCAAGGATGATAAATCGCTCAAGATATTAGATCTCTAATCTTATTATGCAATATTCTTGCATCAACTCTTGGCCCGGCATACGAGTGATACTTTTGGGCATTAGGACACACCCCTACACATCATGCACCTATACTCTAGACACCACAAACATTTACATGGCATGGCATATCGCCCTCGGGCGTACAGCAAAAGGCTGCAAAGCCGACATTCCATTAGCAAAAGAGAAATCATTAGAAGACCGATTTATCGGGCGTGCGAGAGTGTCTAACACCTTCCTCGTACGTAACTGGGATCCTTACCCACATTTCTGGTTTGCGCAACCCCTTTTTATTTGTTTGCATGATTTTTCATGTGTTTTATGGTTTTCCTCATCTTCCATTTGAATAGACTAGGTGGCGACTCCTGCATTTTGGCATTTTTTCTCCTTTTCTTTTTGCCATGGCTTTGCCGCTTTTGGCACACATATTACCCATTTGTGGCCACCCCCGTCGGCATGGTTACACAATGAATAAAAGGTAAATGATAAAGAAAATAATCCAAAGGACAATGTAGGTATTGAGAATGCCAATTAATATATGCCCTTAGGTGATGGGAAAATCATGTAAAAATCGGAAATGTTCGAAGAGCGTCACGCAAACAGTAGAAACTAGAAAAGTTCAAGAAAGTCAAAAAGGGAAAATAATCCGTACTTGGGTCCATGTTGGCATTGTCAAGCCTATTAATATACGTCCTTGGACGATAAATTCCCAACACAAATCAAAAGTTTGTAAAACTCATGAAAATCAGAAATCAAGGTGAGAAAGGATAAAACCACAAAGGAAGAGCATTTTTGGCAAATCATGCCAAAATACTATTTGCCCTTGGATGAGATAGGGATTGCTAAGGAACTCAAACATAATTCAAGAAATCAAACAACAGTCTAACCAAAAGGCAAAGAAATAGTTACAAATACCTAGATTCTCAGGCCCTACGCTAATGACTTTTGCCAACTAATTCTGTTAACCGAAATCGTCACCTGTAACTGCCAGTTTGTCTCGCCAGAAAAACTCACCGGCTTCCACCATCGTCGGGATTCATGTGACCCTTCACCAGTCCATACAGTGAGCTCCGATCGAATTCATGATCAAATCGATATGGATCGCTTCAAGGTTTATCAGCGAAGCAAGAGGAGTAACAATGGAGCATTTCCATGTAATTAGTAGAAGGAATGGCTCACTAGACCCTTCTCCACGTCTACCTCATCGGAAAAAATGGTCCATGGGCTCTGGCAAGCAGTGGTGAGATTGACGGAGCCACAACGAGATAAGAAAGAGGGATCTAGAGCTCTGGCAAGTGAGACTAGTCCAGAGGAGCATCTCTACAGGCTCAAGTCCTCGTATGATGTTTCTGGTCACTCCTACCACTCCCTCGCCAAAATGCACACTAAACGGCCCCACTAGAGGTCAGCGAGTTTGCTCCAATGCTTAGAGAAGTAAGGGAACTGGGAAAGGATCTAGGAAGGAAGATAGTGCAAGTCTTAACAAGAAAAGAGGGGAAAAGACCAACACAACTCTCCTCCTGCCCACCACCATTTGCTCCGGTCTAGCTCCGATGTTGATCACAAGTGGGGGTGTTTCAGTGGTGGAGGAGGAAAGAAAGCCTCCATGATGTATGCACATTGAATCCAAAGGTCAATGGCCTTGTTCAAAGCTTCTGCGCACCACAGGCAAAGAAGAATCCCACCTCCGACGATATAAGTGATCGCCGAAGAGGAAGAAGAAAGTGGAGGACAATGGTACACTATGGAACACAAACAAGATGTAATTAATGAGATATCAGAGATAAGAGCTTACTTGGAGGTGATTTGCTCTGCCATCGACGTTGCTGAACCTCCACACACTGCTAGATGATTGCTGAAGCTAGAATTGGAAGACCAGGGAGCTGGGGAGAGGTGCACTTGTGTTGGCACTGTGGGAGCTGGTGGCAATGGTGGTGATGAGTCTCTAGAGTGACACCAAGGGGTTTAAATAGGCATCGGAGATGATTTGAGGCCATGGATGCTTAACTACCGGAGACGAGTGACGACGATGGACTTCGATGGCCATCCCAAGTGAATTTGACATTAGATCAAGGGCATCAAGGTCCTGGACACCTGAAGATTAAGTCCTAAACAAATCCTGGTCGTTAGTGAAGAAGACAAGGTGAATTATCAGGGAAATGTGACACCAGTGCCTTTTGCGCCTAAAATAGGGCATTTCGCCAGCTACTTTCACCACTTACTTCCACAAGCAACACACAGCTAGAGACCATGCCACATATAACCAATTGGAAAACCACTTGGCCCAACAAAAGCAAGTCAACCAGCTCTTGAGCCCATTGACCATCCTTTTAAGGACAAATTGGCACCCAATGGTTAAAATGAGTGGGCCCAACAACTTCATAGGTTACTTCCTTTCTCCTGGATCCATCGAAATCTACTTGTAAAATCCAAGGTGTCTACAGCTGCAATGGGAGAGGGTAGTGCTAGAAGTACTAACTTGAGCAGTGTTGGGCACTGCTGCTGCTCAAGTCACTGCTCTTTGAATACAAGGGGCTCTCATTTGAATAGTAGTCTTTTATGCAAACCCACTCATCTAATATTGGTTGGGTTTCTTGTTGTTGTGTTGCTTCTGGTGAGGTGGTGCTGCGGTTGGGGTCGAGAATCCCTACACTGACAAAGTCAGTCATATCAGAAGGAATGAGGAGCTTCTTTGTCTTTGGCGGTTGGTCGGCTTCCTACTACTTGTAACCAAGACCTTCATGATCCCTACGCTTCGCAGCAATGACTGGTTCCATGATCCCCTGTCCATTCCACTCGAGTGGCGTCCCTTTCTCATATCCCCACCTATGGCACAGATTCTCAACCATCAAAAAGGAATTGCTACGAATAGGTGTGTAGCAGCCATGCTCCAAGTTGGGAATAAAGTTAACCAACTCAAACCGATTAACCCAGAACAACACATTTGAAGGCTTGGATTCAAATTGGACAATTTGGAGGTCAACGGAAGATATAGAATTGACCCTCTCTTTCTCAAAGTTTTCAACCATGACAGTAACAATGCTATCATCCCAACCAAACTTAATCCTATGGTGGAGGGTTGAAGGAATAACTTGATGTTTGTGTAGCCAAGGGCGTCCAAGCAAGAGGTTGAAGGAAGGCTCGAGATCCACAATGTAGAACTCTATGTTGAACTCAGCCAGACCAATAATAAGGGGAATAACCAAGAGACCCAAGTCACCGTGATGCGTATTATCAAATGACGTCATTCCCTTGATTGCCGGTGTAACATCCTCAACTTTGAATCTGAGCTTATTTGTTGTGCACAAGGAGCAAACATTTAAGCATGCGCCATTGTCAACCAGAGTGAGGAGGATGTGGAAGTTCTGATACTGCGTGGTCACAAACAGCAACTGGTTGTGGTTGGTCCCTACTGGTGGAAATTCTTCCTTAAAGAAAGAAATGACCTGCAATGTGGCGATCATTCCCACCATAGATTCTAGGGTTGTCGGGTCAATTGTAGGGGAGACATGGGTAGCTTGGAAGATGCGAAGAAATGCCTCCCGGCACTCAGCTGAGGTGTGGATAAAATTCTAGATAGAAATGTCCGCTTTGACCTTCTTTAGCTGTGCAATGATGTCGACTGCAGGCTTGCTGGTGGTTATTGCAGTGGTAGGTTTAGGTGGAGCTTCTTTGGCTATAAGCGGTGGAGCAAGATTTTCTAGCTGTGGTGGTGGAAGTGTTGGCTTCTTGGATGCTGGAGCTGGGGCCTTGTACACCTAACTTGACCGCATGACCTTTGCACATATTTCTACAGTGTAGTCGTAGGGCACACAGTGGGTGTCTGAGATCATATCGATAACTACGAGTGCTTGAGCAGCCAAGTCCAACTGGGCTACTAGTAGGCTTATTGTGGTAGTTGCTACTGATGGTTGTGGCTAGTGAAGCTCCAAAGATGGTTTGGCTAACAAGCAAATGGGAATGGTAGGTGTGGACTGCATGATGGGAATTGTAGTTGCACACTCCAGCTTAGTGGCTAGCTAGATCATATTCATTGAGGTCCTCAAGCCCTCGAGAAGCGAATGATACAAGGAGTGGGAAAACGGGGTAGACATATCTTGGATGAGAATAGAGGGGTCCGAAACTAATGCGTCAGACCCAACAGAAAAGAGGGAGTGAATCCCTGAGGTCCTAGGTGCGCTCAGATTGGCATGCTTGGGCAAAGGCTGGCTAACAATGCTAGGTTGGGGTGGTGCCCGTGCTACTGCTGGTGCTAGAACAGGCGTAGACCCTTCCTCTTGGGTGTTGATGAGGATGACCTTGCGGTCAATAAGATCCTGGATGGCATTCTACAGAGTGATGCAATTGTTCGTAAAATGTCCCACGACTTAATGGAAGTTGCAGAAAATACCCACTTTGTACCACCCCAGAAGAGGGTTCAGCGATGGGTGGATCTCTAGAAACCTAAGGAGCGACTATACCTTAGGCAAGACAACACTAAGGGGCTCAATCAAAGGGGTATACTCCCGCTCTAGGTGTCGTAGATGTCCTTGACCATGGTTCAGTTCTTGCCTTGCTGGTGTGACGGGGCACACTGGCTCGACGAGGGTGGTGATGAGTGGAGTGTATGGTGTCCTATGTGTGGGAGCATAAACTAGTTGATGCTGAGCTAGCGGGCTTGCTACATTTTCAAGCACAACAAGGGACCCTACATATGCAACAACAGTCTTAGGGGGATCCCTCCTCTTGCTAAAGTTGTTGTTCGCACCATTGTTGTTGTTGCTGCTAGTGGTGCCGACACTATGATTAAGGGTGGTCGCCTATTTGGCGAATGTAGCAAGTGTAGGAAAGTTGTTGCTACACAGTGAGCTTTCCACGTGGGTGTCAGCTCAGATCAGGGATGCAAAGGTGGTGATTGGCTGAATGCTCAACAAAGCCTCGGTGGCTAGCTATGCTCCATGAATGACCATCTCGATGGACACCTCGTCAGAGGGTCTATCTCGAACTTATGAAGTGAGAGCGCACTAGCATCCAAAATATTCCCCAAATGGCTCATGGGGCTTCTTCTTGGTGGCGGCCAAGTCCTCATGCTCAGGGACAAGGTCGAGGTTGAAAGAATACTGCTCCAAGAATGCCTAGCTGAGGTCCTTCCAAGTCTTGATCGATGCCATGTCCAAGGAAGTGAACCACTTCAAGGCAAGGCCGGTCAAACTCTTCTGGAAAAGAAGGATCAGGAGCCTCTCATCAGCCTTAAGTTGTGCGAGGTCTCCACAATATGCCCTCAGATGCAAGATTGGGCAACCTTTATCGTTATACTTTTCAAAGTTCGGGACTTGGAAGTTCGGTAGGAGAGTTGCCACTAGAAAGTAGCAAAGGTCCCAAAACTGGTAAGACTAGCAATCACCGCCCTGCACTTGGCGAAGCGCTCTCTCTAGATCTCTCATCCTTGTCAAGAGAGCATCCGGGGTCGTTGCTAGCAAGATTGGCGTAGCTGAGGCGATTCCTGCATATGTCGTCTGGGTCGCACCTTGGTGCTCCTCCAGATCCACCATCACGACACTTGGTGTCGTAGCGGGATAACTGGCATGCCCGTGCTGTGGTTTGTTGTGTTGTGCTAGTAATGCTAGGATTGGTATCTAATGCAAAGGAGAGGGAGCAACAGCATGCTGTGCTGGCATAGATCCAGGCAGCGATCCAAGGAAGTGCTGAGCAATAATCAGACCTAGAGGCTAACCACTAGGTGATGGAGTGAGATGCTGTGCTGTGGGTGGTGCAGGAGTGGAAGGCAGGGCCGAAACCCCCATCGCCAAGGTAACTAGGAGCTGGGGTGCTGGCCGAGGCAGAGGCGTAGTGGGGGTAACCTAAGAAGCCGACAGGGACTGTAGAGAGACCTTAGGAGTAGCAAGAATAGAAGCAGACAAAGCAAGATTCAAAGTGTGAGCCATGCCCTACAACTTCTGGGCAAGAACTAGGAGATGCAGTGCTTAGTCAAAAGACGACCCATCGACGGTAGTACCTAAAGGCAATAGTGAAAAAGGGATGGACATCAGAGGGGGTTGGAAGCTAGATGGTCCAGAAACAGCAGAACCTACCAGAGAAGCTGTCGTAGTCGACTGGGTGGTAGCAGTAATAGAGCCCAAAAACGAGATAGAGATTGACGACTCTAGGGCCAGAGTAGTGGTCACCGTGACAGACTCAATAACAGGTCCCAGACCGATCAGGGTCTACCAAGGTCCAGAAGTAGTAGGTAGAGAGGCCTCAAATACCAAGAACTGGTATGTGGGCAGAGTAGAGGGTACAACGGACGTCACAAGAGTAAGAGGTTCCGAAGTCGGCATCCCATCCGAGGTTGCAGTGAGAAGAGGCTCACTAAAGCGTTGGGCCATAGTGGAGTAGAAACGGGTGCGAATGGGGCTGCAAAAATAAGGAGGAGGATGGACTCTACGATGAGCTATCGTCGACAGTGACGAGTAATCTAGAGGGACGGCTACGAAAATTGAACAAAAGGAGGAAGGCCAGCGAAAAGGGACTCAAGCTCTAGGTAGGGAACTCGCACACTGACCTATACAAAAGGAAAGAGGGGTCAGTATAGAGGACAAAACACTCAAAATGCAAAGTTTATTAGGGTGGCATGAATGGCACTCATGCATATGTATGCATCTAACATGCTCTCTCTCACCAGCTAAGTGTGTCCTAGAAAGATCGTCTACTCCAAACTCTCTAATGGTTCTTGGGTCTCTAACTCAAGGTAAGAAAGTAAGTTCCCATCCCATGCCTAAGTTATGAAACGGTGGTGCGTTACGAACCTCGACCCTACTAATGCATAAGTTGTACCCTCTACTAACATCGACACAACCCTGGATAGGGGGGATGGATCGACATTCCGTCCTACACCAATAATAATAGAACAATAGATCGGGACCATCCTATGGAACTATAGGTGGACTCAAAAAAGAAAAAATGCATGATCCTATATACTTCAAGCATGCAAAATATGATTTGATGTTTTTTACTTGAATTTTATTAAGCCAGGAAGGAGATGTGACTGTTTTGTCTCTAGTTTTGCCTAAACTTTCGGTTTCTCTGGTAAACTTTTATTTTAACAGGAAGGCGAGGCAAACAAGTCACTAATTGTCCTAGATTAATGACCTGAAGGGGAAGAAAATCAAACAACATGGCATGCACTCATCACACATCAATCAAAAGGCATGAGCATGGCATGTACTGGTGTTGTGATCATGCTAGTGTGAAGGGAAACAAACATTAAATCAAAAGGCATAATATCATGCATGTGTATGTGTAGTGACATAGCATTAGTGTAAGTAAAACAATCAAATCACAAAAGGCATAACTAGCATCATACAAGGCAAACCAAAGATAATAAGCAAACGACATGGCCACACAAACAAGAACAAGGCAAAGTGAAAGCTAGAGTCTCAAATCCCGGCGGAGTCACCAATTGTGTAGATGCTACTCTAGGATGGGAAAAAGAAGGGAGGAAGAAGCAAAACCACAAATCACGGATAAGGAATAAATCGAAGTTGCCACCTAGTCTATTAGGAAAGGAACCAGAAGATGAGGAAAATCAGAAATAAAAATGGAAGATAAAACACGCAAACGGGAGATAAAACACAATGAGAAACGTGAAATGTGGAAATCCGTGCCAATGGACGTGACACAAAGGACATTGCAAGCCAAAGAAAAGGTAAGGACTTCCGTTACACATGGGGAAGGTGTTAGGCACCCCCATACGCCCGACGAATCGGTCTTTCTCGACTTGTTTGACCATTTGTGTGGCTTATGTTGCCATGCATATGCCAATTCGTGTTTTCTTTTAAGCCAAATGATGCAAGGATGCAAAAATATGATGTGATAACTACAATAAGAAAGGAATTTGAGAAGTAAACAAACAAGGACGCAAGTGATTTGATAAACAAGCAAAGGGACTCAGTCTAATAATATCGAAAAATCCCTAGAAAATTCACGCAAGTAGCTCGCATAGATCAATCGTGGGTCAAGAAACAGGTCCAATCACATGACTTCTCATTGTCCAAGGAAACTAAGCAAAATTCCAAACAAGAAAACAAATGCACGACAGGAAAAAGTAACAAACAGGGATCTCACGAGATCAAACCACATCACAAATCAGAACAAAAGACAAGCAAAACAATGGGGGCTAGGTCGACCTGTGCTCTAGACTGGGAAACCAGCGCATATAACTCACAGTATCAACCCTTTGCCCAACATATGTAGCAGATGGCCAACCTTCATCGCCTTCCCCGAGCCACAAAAGCATACAAGAAAGTAGGGCAAGCATCCATAAAGAAAAGGGGGTCATACACCAAGTGGAAAACATGATCAAAACAAATCGAGAGGACCTGAACCATCCCTTCCACCTCCGATCATCCTCGCCAGACTGGACGACCATTGTCGACCATGAACGAGGTCAATGAGGCTCGTCTATCCTCTACGGCACATGGGAGACGTCGAGCGGAGTCTATGAAAGGCTCAGGAGGCGTGCTACATGCATACTAAATCATGGGCTACTCTCCCCATCCAGTTGGGTTCCACTAGTGTCATCCTCCCTTGTCCAGCCATGATGGACGGTTGAGGGCTTCATAGAGGAGTCAGGAGGTGAAGATGGATGAGAAGGGTGAACCAGAATGCCCTTGAAGGAGCCTGACCTCACACTCAAAGGGTCGTCGACTTCACGTGGGTTGGTGGCCTTCCGCTGGCAGGATGCAAATGCAAGGACGTAATGCAAAATGAAAACAAGGTAGTAGCAGATACACTCAAGGCTTCTGAGCAAGGAAAAGAGACTAAGGGACAATGCAGGTACCTATTTGGAGCCCACTAGACTCTTCCCATTTCGATTGGATGAGTGATGTGTTTATTTTAATTACCGCAAGTGCACAGCGTCCAATGTAGTACGTCGGCAAATACGGGTCAATCCCACAGAGAAAAATGTTCAAAAACAAAGATTTATTATCAATTATTGAGATGAAAAGTGAGAGAGATGATGATTAAAGACTGAATCTAATATAACAAGGAGCAACAGATTAAATAAAACTAGAGTTTTGAATCCATTTACATAGAATTGAGAATGCATGATCATGTTTATTCCCTTCCTCTTTATTGATCTAAATAACTTGATTTAATGATTTTTATCCACACAAGGATAAACTATATGCTAAAATATGCATCATAGAATATCAAGATTAGGAGTAAAAACACACAAACCAAGTTAGATCAGATGACATATGATGAAATCGAGATTATATATACAACCCCCAATTATATCTTCTCTAAGCATAGACTAAAAAGATAATATCAATATTAGCCTATCAAAGTTTATCGATTCTATGAGTAATTTATGTAATATATATCCAACCCACATATTCATTGCATGAAGCACAAGGAGAGAGAGAAAGAAACATGATCACACATCCCAATCTAGATAAACTTCATCTCTACCCTAGATCTAGAAGATTAGCCACACATGATTACACAAAACAATAAAATAAAAGAAGGGGGAGAAGAAATAGAAGACATAATTAAATAAAATGCACTTTTATTGAAGGAACCTGAGATTACAGATGATCTTCCTTTTCTCCCAAAATATAGAAAAGAAATAGACTCTAAAACTTAGATTGGAGCTCCATAGATCTACACAAGGGATCTATTTATAGATTACAAGGACTTACTCACGTTTGAAAATAAAATTTGATTTTCACATTTGAATACAAGATATTTCCAACATAAGATCACAACACGAGAGACTGGATCAAGCCTCCTTCTGATTGGGCACCTGGGAGGCACCGGATTGTCATCTAGACGCCTCCCAGCGCCCAGATTATTCGGATCGCTGTTGATTTTAATTGCCTTGTTGGCTGATGTTTATCCCAATATTTTGACACATGGAAAATATAATTTTGATCTCCTAGCATGGCTCTAGAATTTTCCATGCAAATATCTTCTTTTCTAGCGTAATTATTCTTTTCCCTTATTTTTCTCTAGATTCCTGCAAATTTTGCATAAAACACCTCGAGTAGCATTATTTTATGTACAAAACAGATAAATATGAGAATAAAATATGTATGCATTATGAACTAATCAAATACTCCATACCTATCTTTTGCTAGTCCTCAAGCAAAATTGACTCTCAAAAGAAGAAAAGAAAATCCTAACTCACTTTCACAGGAATCGCAGTTACACTTAGCATGTGCAACAAGCCTTTAAACTCCTAAGTTGTCCTAGTAGACGAGTAGTATCTTGTGAGGGTTTGCAGCCAATTTACCCACAAAATCCTAGAAGAAACGAGGTAGAGAAATAAAGAAAAGTAAAAAATAAAGAAAAGGAAAAGTCTACAGTAACCACATTTACTTCATCAACTAAAAAGATCCAAAGCTTCCTAGTGTTTTAATTCTCTGATTTAACATTTGTTAAGAACCCTCATCTTGTCATCACAGAGACTCCATCCTATGTTTCACACCATCTTCTTAAAATTTGCTCATATGTACCTTGTGTTTGTGAAGTAAACCTTAACATGGATTTTCAAATCTAATCTTCCCACCTTAGCAATTTTATTTCATTTCCTAGTGTCTTGCTTTCTTAGACTTTATTCTTAGCTATCCATTTAGCAAGCTTTAGGTTTGTCGATCCCAAACCAGACGGTTTTAGATCACTAGATGTGAAGACACCCCTAAGGACTTAATCACTCGAGTAGCTAAGGCCTCAAAGACAAGACTTTTTTTTTAATCCTCCAATCACCTTTTTACGTGAATACCGATGCTTACAGAGGCACGATACCTAGTTGCTCAGTGATTATTGGATGTTATTATTCTCTCTTTTTTTCTGTATTGCTAAGGTGTTCAAGCCTTCCTTTATTCCCCATAGATAAGGGCTAGAGTGATAATGCATAATAAAGTACATACGAGTTATAGATATTTCAGATGATGCCATTTTTCAGATTTTGTCTCTACTCTTTGAATCATAAGGTCCTCAATTACTCAGTCTTACCTTTGAATTTCAACACTAGGCTACTCCTTCACTCCTAATTGATACGACTAATGTGGATAGCTCCTAATGGTTTTTCTTTCTTTTTTTTGTTTTTTCTCTTTTTTTTTTGAAAAACAAACGAAAAAGACACGAAGACTCTCTCTTTTTTTTCATTTTTCATTTTTTTTTTGTTTTTTTAAATGAAAAAATGGAAAAGTGAGAAGTCACCTAACAACTAAAAAAATATGAAAAAGACATAGAGAAGACTCCCCTCCACACCTAAACCATGCATTGTCCTCAATATACGCAATAAATGATATTATCAATGAAATACAATTAAAATTTGAACAATGATACCTGATTCGGGATGGAGTTCTTTTATTGCTAAAAAAAACAAAAATGTTACACACAATATATACATCTTAAGACCCTAAACAACTCACATCCTTCTTCTCCCTGGCGGTCTACGAAAACTAGACCTCCTCAACTCTTCTATGTCTGCTCTAGTCCATGTTTGCTCCCCAAGTATCTGCATCTGGCTTCTATGTATCCTCTGCATTCCCTCCCAAACATATTGATTGAAATCACTTTGAGAGTCATATGGAGAGACATCTATCAAAAAAGTCTCTTCCCCCTCAGTCTCACCAAGGGGTGACTCAGCTCTAGTAAGATGCTCCTGAAGCATATGAGGTCCCCAAGGTGTACGAACAGTCAATCTATAGGAGTTGGACACTGTTTCTACTATTGCCATCTGTCGTCGTTCTTGGGCTTCAAATGCATACTGCCCAGGTGACAAAAAAGTCCTAACTAGATCCGTGATCAGAATTAGTATAGGCAGAGTTGACTTTCTTCTAGTTCTCTTGACCTAGGTGATTGAGTCAAAAAATTTACGACAAATGAAAATCCTAGAATCCTTAGTCATCATCATATAAACAATGTAGAGTGTAGGGATATAGAATGATGAAACGTGGGAACTCTCTATAATGTTGGACCCACCTACAAACTGTGTACACATTCTCACACATGGTGGACCCTCTACTTCCCCCATCTGATGCTAGAGCACAATTAGGACCCATATGTGGTAAATAGTATCCTAAATCATCGGGAGATAGATTTACAAGAGACAAGGGGATTCCTATGACTTGGGAGATCAAATCTAGGGTAATTTCAACATTAAGTCCACACCATACCAAATAAATGACCCCTCTATTTGAATCAACATTGCTCAAGTCAGAACAATTATAAAATTCTTGTACTAGATGGCGTGCCTGGTAATGATCATTTGTGACATGCAACAAATAATGGTAGTCTCTAATTAAAATTTGTTCCCTAAAGAAACTCCCAAAATTTCCAAATATTTCATCAAATATTTTCTCAGGAAATACTCCCATCCTATCATTATCATCCATTTTTGCTAATTAATCACACAAAATCTTTATGCACAGACAGGAAAAAAACAAGTTTTTGGACAAAGATGCTTACCACCCCCCAAAATGGGGGGGGGGGGGGGGGCAACCACCG
>JAMKQA010040045.1:0-14939 GCA_024699735.1 Posidonia australis | reverse complement strand
ACCTGTGGTCTTTAAACCCACACATTCTTTCATGGTCTTTGTACCATGCAATCACCCCTCACATGGGTCCACATTCATACACATAAGCCATGTTTCAATATCTCATGGAAAACACCATTAAAAAATAACATATTTGCATGCATCATCTCACAAGTCATTTCCATGCATTTCATACATTTATCATGTATTTATCCATATTTATCATCATTTTTCTAAACATTTCCCATAATGGCTTAGGGTCCTGATTCGGCATACCGAATTTTGTTTCGGTCGACCGAAATTCCTTGATTCGGTCGATCGAAGTATTTCAGCATTCTGAATCCCTATCAGATAAACCAGTCCTTTGCTAGAACGGTCGACCGAAATCATCCAGTCGTCTGAAACCCCCTGATTCGGTCGATCGAAATGCTTCGATCATCCGAATCAGTGGTCCAGGGAACCACCTGGGAGCATTTCGGCATACCGAACCCAGTTCGGCATACCGAATTTCTGCAATTGCAGAAATCTCCCCGATCTTCGTTGTTTCTTCTCCCCCAAGTGGGAGTAAGGATCGGACCCATAAAAAATGCCACGAAAATTATCAATAACACATGGGGTGTAGACCTCCAAGTCTACTTCAAAACCCCTCAATCCGATCATAAAACCGTTAAGCATGCTGTTCTATCGAAAATCACAAAGGCATCAAGCTCGAATACAATCATTGTAGCATGCAACATGAACATCTACAGAAACCCCACAAAATACACATGGGTCAACAAGACATCAACATGAACATGCCATTCATCACATTCTCGACAATTTCCCTATTTTTGCATGATTTTAACATGATTATCCATGATTTTCTCCTTTAACCTAACATGCCTCAACCGAGGAAAAGAAGCAGAAGGAGGGACACATACCTGGCTTCGACGAGCCTCGCGTGTCCTCAAGCTCCACCAGTGCACGGCACCAGCCTTTCCCCACAATTGCACGATCTCCTCCGACGCGCGACCTTTCCTCAGCCTCCGCACTCCCTCTCGCCCTCTCTCTGGTTTCTCCGCTCCTCCCCCATGCAGCACACCTCCCTTAAAAGCCACCGTCGTGCCTGCCATCCCCACGGATTCCGCTGATCTGCTGCCAGCCACCCTACCATCGAAGGGACGGAACGAGCAGCCCTGCCAATCCTCACGAGTAGGAGGACAAGTTCATGGTCACGGGGAAGAACGAGCAGCTCAAGTCACATGGGGGTTGGGCTCCTTTGACCAGGTCCAACCTCAAATGGGTCTCATCCCCAAACTTGGGTCCCAATTGCACAACAGACCCACAAGCCAAAGAAGTCACAACACAAAGGAGAAACCAGGGGCACAAAACACAGGGAGAGACCACAGCCAACAAATACAATCTGGATTTACCATTAATAAACCACACACAAATAAATACAAGAAATTCCATGGTTTATATTAAATGGAAAAGCCAGGCACAGATGTTACAGTTTCACTAGTACTTTTTCTATTAGTTCTACATCCAGCATAATCAGCATCACTATACCCTATTAGAACCAAATTAGTGTTTCTAGGATAATATAATCCAAAATCAATTGATCCTTGAAGATATTTTAAAATTCTTTTAACAGCTTTCAAGTGTGATTCCATAGGTGATGCTTGAAATCTTACACACAAGCATACACTAAACATTATATCTGGTCTACTTGCTGTTAAATACAAAAGAGATTCAATCATCCTCCTATATAATTTTTGATTTACCTTTTGTCCATTCTCATCCTTTTCTAACTTAATGGAGGTGCTTATAGGTGTCCTAGCTATTTTGCTATGTTCCATACCAATTTTCTTCAATAATTCCCTAGTGTATTTTTCTTGATTAATAAATATTCCATTTTTGTTTTGTTTTATCTGTAATCCTAAAAATAAAGTCAATTCACTCATCATACTCATTTCAAATTCTTTTTGCATAGTTATTGAGAATTCTTTGCGTAGATCTTCATTAGTTGGTCCAAAAATAATATCACAACATATACTTGAATAATTAAAATATCATTATCTATCTTCTTTATGAACAAAGTAGAGTCAATCGCACCAATAGTAAATCTTTGATCAATTAAAAAAATTCTCAATCTTTCATACCAAGCCCTAGGTACTTGCTTTAGTCCATACAATGCTTTGTTCAATTTATAGATGTGGTTTGGATAGGATTCATCTTCAAAACTAGAGGATTGTATAACATAAACTTCTTCTTCAATAACTCCATTAAGAAATGCACTCTTTACATCCATTTGAAAAAGTTTAAATCCTAAGTGACTAGCATATGCTAACAGCATCCTAATGAACTCTAATGTAGCTACAAGAGCATAGGTTTCATCAAAATCAATGCCTTCCTCCTTATTCATCTAATTTGCTTCTAAATATCCATTTAGTCCCTATTACTTGTTGATTTTCAGATTTTGGAACCAACTTCCATACATTTTTTCTTTGAAACTGATTTAACTCTTCATGCATTGCATTTACACAATATTCATCAATACAAGCCTCATTTATATTTTTGGGCTCTATTGACAAAACAAAGGCATATGTGCCACATTCGTTTTCTTGTTTAGATCTAGTCATGATTCCCTTGGAGACCTCACCAATGATGAGTTCTTTGGAGTGACTAGACATATATTGTCATGATTTCGAATTATCTTTAGATTCTTCTATATTTTGACTCGTTTGATCATTATTTGCATTATTATCATGGAATTCGGGTTCTTCTTCTTCATTGATTATTTTAATTTCATCATTTTCTTCAAAATTTACATGCATTGATTCTTTCATTGTTAGTGGTCTTTTATTGTATACTTTATAAGTCTTGCTCCTAGAGGAATATCAAAGGAATATTCCTTCATCAGCTTTAGGATTAAACTTATCCAAATTGTCCTTAGTGTTTAAGATAAAGCACTTGCATCCAAAAACTTTGAAGTAAGATATTCTAGGGGTCTTGCAATACCAAAGCTCAAATGGGGTTTTATTCAAAACTCATTTTAAAATATAACAAACAGTATTTACAGCTTCGGTCCAAAATTACTTTGACAAATTTCTTTCACAAAGCATGGTTCTAGCCATTTCTTGAAGGGTTCTATTTTTTCTTTCAACAATCCCATTTTGTTGAGGGGTTCTTGGAGAAGAAAAACTATGTTCAAAGCCATTTATTTTACAAAAAATTCTCAAGTTCATCATTTTCAAATTCTCCCCCGTGATCACTTCTTATTTTGATAATGTTTAGGCCCTTTTCATTTTGAACATTTTTGCAAAATTTTTGAAATTCAAAGAAAATGTCGTTTTTATTTGCTAAGAAAATAACCCAATTAAAACGTGAAAAATCATCAATAATTACGAAAACATATCTTTTATCCCCGAGACTCAATGTTCTACTAGGCCCAAACAGATTCATATGGATTAATTCCAATGATTTGGTAGTAGAAATCATGTCTTTTATTTTGAAAGATGATTTAGTTTGTTTTCCAAATTGGCAAGCATCGCATAATTTGTTCTTTTTGAAATCAATTTTTGGTAAACCAATAACAAGATCACCTCTGGACAATTTTGATAGTTGACTCATATTTGTATGGTCAAGTCTCTTATGCCATAACAAATGTTCATCATTTGATGAAGCAAGGCAAGATAGGTTTTTATTTGGTTGGTATGTGACTTTTATTTTGTAGACATTATTTTTTCTATTTCCAATAAATATGGTTTCGTTTGTTTTTGAATCAATTATGGTACATTCAACTTTATCAAACAATACCTTATACCCTACATCACACAACTGGCTAATGTTAATCAAGTTATGCTTTAAGCCATCAACTAATAAAACAGTTTCTATAGAAGGATTCTTAGAATTACCGACATTTCCAATCCCGACAATCCTTCCTTTAGCATTATCTCCAAAAGTGACTTATCCTTCTTCTTTAGGACTTAAGGAGCATAGAAGAAAGTGGTCTCCAGTCATATGACGAGAGCAACCACTGTCAAGAATCAATTTTGAGTTCATCTTGTTCCTACATTATAAGCTGAAAGTATAGTCTTAGGAACCCATATCGCAATTGTTTTCTTTGCAGTGTTATTTGGAGATTTAGTTTACAAATCAAACCACCTAGGGTACTTCTTTACAACAAAAACATATTTTTCATTGGTTGATGCTCTAATAAAGCCATTTTCATATGGTATACCATTAAAATTTGAATATCCCAATCCATGTTTGTGAAGTGTTGGTCTCTGGCTAGAAAGTAGTTTGTCTAGATTTTCCTTGCCCATGGTGAATTTTGCTACTGTGTTAAGTAAGTCTTGGCTTTTATTCTTTAGAGAAGTAATATCATTTTCAAGATTTTTAATTTTATATTTCATTTGCCCAATACTCATGTTTAATTCAACATTTTTATCATTTAATTCACAATTTTCATCGATTAAAATTTTTCCTTCCTTAATCAATTCTTCATTCTCTTTTGACAGTTGTTCAATTTGTTTGATTGATTTTAACTTTAACATTTTGTATTTTGAGTAAAGTTCATCAAAAGTTTCTACAAGTTCTTCTGTGCTAATTTCATTCTCATTTTGAGAGGATTCCTCATCACAAGCCATAAAGCACATGTTTGCTTTTTCGCCATCGGACTCCTCATCAAATGAAGAGTCACTTTCATCCTAAGTTGCTTGGAGAGCTTTCCTTTTAAAAATTTTCTCATTGAATTTAGATGTTTTCATTTTTAAGAGTGGGCAATTCTTTTTAAAGTGTCTAGGTTTGTTACACTTGAAGCATAATGGAGTTTCTGTTTGAGAATTGTTCTTTTTCTTAGGGAACTTACTTCTTTTCATGAATCTTTTGAACTTTCAGGTTAATAAAGCTATATTTTCTTCTTCCTTTTCTTTACTTTCAGAGTTGTCTGTATCTGAGGTAATTTTTAAGGCAATATTTTTTCGTTTAGTTGTTTATTTTTCTTCTTTTTCTTTTCCTTCTTCTTTAATTTGTACCTCATATGAGGTTAAGTTCCCAATCAAATCCTCCATGGAGTATTTTGATAAATCTTTAGCTTCTTCAATAGCTGTAGTTTTTTTTTCCCATTCACTTGTTAGAGACCTAATAATTTTTCTCACTAAGTCAAATTGAGGGATGACTTTCCCAAGAGAGTGTAATGCATTTGTTATGTCACTAAACCTAGCATACATGTCTCCAATAGATTCATCTTGGTTCATTTTAAGTAGTTCATATTTGTGAGTTAACATGTTGATCTTTGTCTCTTTTACTTGATTTGTACCTTCATGTGTAACTTCCAAATTATGCCAAGCTTCATGTGAGGTATTGTAATTTGATATTTTATTAAATTGCTCTTGATTAACAGCACAGAATAATATATTAAGCCCTTTTGCATCAAGTTGTGCTATCCGTTTTTCTTCATTACTCCATTCCTTATATGATACATTAGTAGGGGTGTAGTCATTGATGACAATATCCCATAATTCAAATTTTATAGATTTTAGGTAAATTATCATCCTACATTTCCAATAACCATAGTTTAAACCATCAAAAAAGAGAGGTCTATTTATGCTTTGTCTCTTTACAATAGGATTGGATGAACTTGAAGCCATATCTAGAAGATTGTGAAGTCTATTAAACCTAGATAGACCTTACACTGATACCAATTGTTGGATCCTTAGGCTTCACTAGAGGGGGGTGAATAGTGAATTATAAGCAATTATCAATTTAGAAATATTATATTATAATTGCAAGCAACTGAATAATGATCTAAGAAATAAACTAAGTCATGCACACAAGGTGATGAAAGACAATGAGAAAACACAAAGCAATTTATAGTGGTTCGGCCAAAAACATGGGTCTAGTCCACTCCTTGAGATACCCTCGAGAGTTCCATTACTTCTTTAAAGTAAAAACTTACTTGATAGGCAAGTCCTTGCCTATACAAACAGCGAAACCTACTCCCAACCAGAGAATTACACTTGATTGCTTGATCTTACAACTTAAAATATTTCCTGCAAGTGCCAATCTCTTGATAAGACCTTTTTGAATCGATGGACTTAGAAAGAAATGTGCTAAGAATGTGAAATGAAGCTTTTGCAGTAGCAATAGGGATGATTAGGAATCCTAGTTATAGGATTAGGAAGGGAAGAATCTATGTCTAACGGCTAGTGTAACGGATAGTAACGGCTAGTTTGTTTGGAAGATCGACCGAAGATCAGAGGCCATTTTTCATGCAATAAAGCATTTCACAGACAAACTGGTATGCCAAAATAACTTCGGTATACCGAAATCTCTTGTTTCGGAATACCGAAACATTCCAATGTTTCATTTTGGCTCTCTTCTTCCATCCTTTGTTCTTTGTAATTCGGCGTGCCATGTGATGTTTCGATTTCTCCTGATTCGGTATGTCGAAAACTTCCGGTGTGTCGTTTTTGCTTTCTGCTTCCATACTTTGTTCTTTGTAATTTGATGTGCCGTGTGATGTGTCGATTTCCCCTGAGTCGGTATGCCAAATTTATTCGGAGTACTGATTTTCATTTTACACTTAATTGTTACAGAATTCAAAATCCCTTTTCATACGGTATACCGTTATAATTCGGTATGCCATTTTTACATCTTATTGAAACTAACAAGTTCAATACAAATCTTTACCCGATTTTTCATGACACCCCTTTTTGGTTTCTTCATCCAGCCTTTGTGATAAGTCACCTGTACTCTTAAATACAACAATAACTCTCAAACTATTTTGTTAGTTTGTATTGAATTAATTTTGTTATCATCAAAATCAACGTAAATTACTCAACATTTCCATCCCTTCTTTCTCTTTCCTTTCCTTCTTTCTTTTCTTTCTTTTCTCTCCCCCAAGCCCTACCCCCACTCCGTCCTCTTCTTCCTCCTCTTCTTCTTCTCCTTCTTCGTTGGAGGGAGGAGAGACAGAGAGAGAGAGGGGTGAGATGAGAGAAAGAGAGAGAGAATGATGGTCGGAGAAGGGAGGATGCAGCCATTGCCGTGCCGCCGCCGTCGCGTGGAGGAGAGGGGCAACTCGTGGTCAGAGGAGGAGCATCGCCGTTCGTCTCACGTCGCCGTGTCTTCGGTGGAGGTACGCACCCCATAGATTTTCTTTTTCGGTGGAGTTATGGTTGTGTTTGTTTTGCTGTGCTGTCTTCTAGGTGGGTTTGACACTTAGAGGACGTTTTTGTTGGTGTTTTCTTGAGTTGTGGTCGTGGGTTGAGCGTGGTGCTCGTGAACCCAGACGCTCCCAATGTGTGTTGCCTGAGCCTAACAGGAGAGCTATCAAGGCTATGTTTTATTTGTGGTTTCTCGAACTTGGTTTCCTTGCTGCTGCTGGGCATAGTGTTTCTTGAGTTTTAAAGGATATTTAATGGTTTTTGGAAAGGTTTTCCTAAAAGAGTGTTTTGGAAAGAGAAAAGTACAGATCTAAAAATGGTTTTAGAAAGAGTTTTCTAGTGCTTTCTGTTTGCGTTGGAACGAGATATCTGAGGCTAAGGTTCATCGGGTCTTGGAGGTATGACACTCCTCGACTGTCGTTTCAAGACTAGGGTTGTAGTCCATGGGTTGAGGTGTTTCATGGCATGACGAAAGGTATAATACTCCTGCTGTCGTTGTGAGTACTAAGGCTCGGATGTTGTCGGGTGTGGATGTATAAGACTCCTTCCTGAGCACCATGTGAAGGGCGCCATAAGGAGGCGTATCCTGTGGTGGCCAATGTGAGTGGGACGCACACCCCATAGCTGGTAGCATCTTAAGAGACAAGAATGCCTTCCCAAGAGGGGTTGGCTTTGTGAGGGTTCTCTAGGTGGGAGAATTGTAGGACGACGTGGCTCCTACATAGGGTGGCACGTCGTGTTTCACTCTTCGGTGGACTACTTGTGGCCAATGTTGTCTGCTTGGTGCTGGGCAATTCGACACCCTATTTGTGCTTGTGTTTATGTTTTGTGCAGAGTCTTGGTTCAGGAAATCTAGCTCTAGGCCTAATGAAGGCAGTGGCTTTGGCACAGTGTTTTGGAGGTGGTGGTTTCATGGTTTGCGAGCAGAGGCTCTATGGCTTGGTGTTGTGCTTGGGTCTAATGGGGACCATGTTATGTAGAGTAGAGTCTCTGTAGTTGTGCTTTGGTGTGGTTTTGAGCTTGAGATGGTGAGAGTAGCCTTCTCGAGAATGCATAAAAGGTTTTAAAAGTGCATGTACATGGTTTTGAAAAGGAAAAGGAAAGAATGGTTTTAAAGGCACGGTTTTGTGATTTTGTGGCCTGCCGAGTAGTAGTAGACTGCCTAGTTTGGTGTTGCGGCATCCGTGAGGGATGCTAGTGGTTGTGTGCTAGGCGTCGGTAGATTTCACTCTTGGTTTAGCAGCATTCGAGTGTGATGTCTGTGCTTGGCTGTCCTCGACATAGGTTGCCGAGTTGTAAGTGGGGTAGGTGCTGAGTGACCTTTGAGTGGTCACTCACGTGTGCTTTGTTTTGCATGTGTTTTGGCAGGTGCAGGATAATAGTTGTTAGTTGCTAGTGCATATAGGAGTCACACCGCCACACATCAGAGATCCAGGTGAGTGTTAGTTTAGTTTTATTTCTATTGTTTAGTGGTTTTATTTTACTATTGAGAGTACTTAGCCTTAGCTACATCTTTAGTGTAATTATTGGTTAATAACAAAGATAAAAATGAGTAAAAATGGAAATTTGTAATTTGGTTTAATGGTAGTGACTTGGGAGTCGTTACAACGATGCATGCAAGTGACAAACTTTTAACATAAAGGTTGCTTTGCTTTGGACTATCAGTGATTTCTCAGTATATGAGATATTGTCTGTTTGGAGCACACATGAAAAAATGAATTGTCCTTATTCTATGGAACACACAAAGTTATTTCAATTTCAATATGATTGCAAGTCGTGTTTCTTTGAATGTCATCATCAATTCCTGCCCTTGGACCATCCATATCGAAAACAGAAATAAGCTTTTAAGAAGAACACAGTCAAACTGTCAAACTCACCTCCTAGGTTATCGGGAGAATAATTATTTAGTCGACTATCAAAGTTTGAGCAGATTATTTTTACACATAGTGTTAGTCCACAAACATTAGAGAGATTCGGGAATACTCACAATTGGACGAAGATCAACATATTTTAGAAGTTACTGTATTAGTCAAAGCTCTTAATTTAACATGGCCAATTTATATAAATTTATGTGCGTTTTTTTTTAAATATTAGTTGAAACTAATAGAAACGATTTAGTCTTTTGCATGCATATTAAAAACAACCTTACGCACATATTAATTATTTTGAGAAAATAATTAACAAATTTTGATCTAAGGGTTCTTTATCATACGTACTTTAATATTATTATATTTAATAATTTAAATAAAAAAGTAAGAGATGTGAAAACCTATATAGAATTACTATAATATATACTTTAAAGTAAAAGAGGCAAAATTGAATTATTGATGGCTTAATGCATTTTATCTATACTTTCATGAATTGTAAATATGTTTTAATATTCACATTTAAGTGACTTGTTTAAGTGACATACTTCTCTTCTTTTCACAAAGCAGGAATTAGCATTATCGATATAAATAAAGATATAGATAACTAGTGGACCAACATGTGCATTGCAAGTCGATTTATTTCTTCAAAGTGAACCTATTATCGGAGGAATATAATGATGTATTTAGTAGTTTGATGAAGGATAATTAGAAATTCATAAAACTATAAAAGCTTATTATGTATTGTTTATCATATATTTAATATATTTTATAAGACTACATACTTCCTTAAATGTGGACTCAGGGACTACAGTTTTCGTTGTTATACATTTGATTATTTTTACATATCTAAGAAGTAACAAATGAAAAAAATATGTGTTGGTTACATTTTGAATGAAGAGGAATATGAATTGTGTCTGCAATAGGAATGCAAATGGTTATGGTATATCTGTAAAAAATCCGTATCTGTTTATGAGCGAATACGGATATCCATATTCGTTCAAAAGCAGATGTAGATACGGATACGGATATGGTTTTTTGAATTTGAGCGGATACAGATATGTTTTTTTGAATTTTTAATAGATACGGATACGGATAATTTACGAATATCTGTATATATATTGACAACTTTTTATATCTCAACATCTAACCATTAGATTAACAATCTAACCATTAGATATAATCAAAACTATTTAAAATACTTATATTTATAAAATTAAGTGATTTTGAAAATCTTAGGTATTAAATTTGTCAAGTACATATAATAGCTTGTTATAACTCATAAAGAACCATTGAATTTGTATATGAATAAATGTATATGTTATGATTTTCTAAATGATATAGATTTTAGTATGTACCATGTCTAGATGATGTATATTAAGATCTATAGATTACATTTTGGTTTTGAAACTTATAACAGAGAAATCGAGTAATTCTTGCTTTAAAATCGTTGAATTTATATATGAATATATATATACATTAGGAGTTTTAAATAATGTAATTTTTGACATGTATTTAATCTAGATGATGTTGATTAAGATCCATGAATTATATTTTGATTTTGAAACTTATAGCATGTGATTTTAAAAAAATTGTCCTTAAAATTCTTAAATGAGTACAGTCCATACCTGATCCTCTCCTTCTATATATAGATATATGTTAAATATTTAATGTTAAAAACTTAAAATCAAACTTTAGACTTATTCTCTTTTCCTTGGACCACATATTGAGTTTTTCTAATAGAGCATTCCTTGATATGTCATGATGTTATTCAATAGGTATTTTGACTTTTGAAACAAATATCCTAGTAGTTCTTGACAAATTAAGATTATTTATAAGTTCTTCTTGATGTTTCTTTTTTCAAAAATTATTTATTTAGTTTATAAGGATTTTACTTTGTTATTTATAGGATTTTACTAATTTTAATTAACAAAATATATTACAAAATATGACAGATTTTTTGTTAATCATTAATTGATTATATATCTTTAAAGGTAGAATGTCAAGATTTGGATTCATAAATTCATTTCTTTCTGGGAAAGGTAAGTTCAATTTATTATTATGTCTATTTTATTTTTATTTTTGATATATATATTTTTTATTTCATATATACTGAATAACTTAAAATATATAAATATATGATAATCTTATCAATAGTTAAATTAATTATGTAATGTGCATATCGTTATATTTGTTTTTATATCCAACTTTATCTATATCTGATCTCTTTTTATCCATTCCATATCCGTATCCATTTTTTAAGGCTATAGATACGTAATTTTCCTATTCGTATTATATTTGTATCTGTATCTGTATCCACATTTTGAAAATAGATAATATGGTAACACCCATATCCGTACTACATCTGATCACCACCATTGTGGCTTTCATCGGCATTAAGGATGGCAACCAGCCACACGCTGTCCACAAGGGATATTGCCACTTGAAGATGCACGTCAACATCCACAAGAGGCAATCAGGAATGTGTCTCCTAATTTCAATGTATTTTTATTCGTTCTATTTACATATCTATTTCTTTGAAGATATAGATATGTAATTTTTCTTACTTGTATGATATTCGTATCTGTATCCATATTCACATTTCAAAACCAGATAGAAATAGTCGAAAGGCCACTGACTCCCACCAAAAAGAACTCCTTAAACTAACGCATCACGCCCCCCGAAGGTCCATATGGAAAATGATTAGAATAGGAAAACTAAAGAAAGGCTGGAAACTCATAAGAGACGAGGAGTTAATGAGTTCATATACTTTATCACTAGTGAAATGCATGTAAAATAATTCACTTGATTAAAAAATTTCAAATATCTCATACTTCTAGGTTTCATTCCTATTATTGTTATGTCATGGTTCTTTTTTATGAAAATCATACCTTGATTTTGAAACAATATTGATTCTAAAACAAGATCATCAATTGCTAAATTAAGCTTAGCACATAATTGTGAATGTCATAGTCACTCCTATGATAGAAAACTAATGTTGTTTATTAATTTACATATTTGTTCAAAAGTAAATAAATAGTCGACCTTAAATGCAAGGATGTTGCATGGGTAGTTTGGATATTTCATTAATGTTTGTCTACATATCCCTTCCCTTCTCTTAATATAATAGAAGATAGATGCTAAAATTTTATTACTCCAATCGGCAAACCTAGAATATCTCAACATGTTTGTGATACAAAATTCATGATTGGAATGTGTGAACACACGATCTTATATATACAACGAGAAAATACTCTTAAGAAAGCTAACAAATAAGCTAGAGAGGAGACCTGAACTTGAACAAGATGCTTGACTTTGATACGATATTAATTAAGCCATACGTGAGACATTTGGTTATAATGATTTTTCCACATGACTTTTCTTATATCCAATGCCATTGAGATATCGAGGAACAATGGGAGACTTGATCTCATTGAGACCAACTCCCATTCTCATCCTTTAGGCATAAGACAATTCATTTTCCATCTGAGGTGATATTACAAGATAATAAATTGATACAAAACATTGTTTTTATTATCCAATAACATAGATTTTGTAAGTTGTAGGATTTAATTTTTCCAAGTGCGAAAAACCCTTTCTTCTAATATAGATAGTCAATCACATACATAGATACGAGACCTTATGTGTAAAGTTCTCAATTTTTATAATAATTTAAAACAATTTAAATAACAAGAAATTAAAAGCTAAATAGAAATATCATCTACGAGGAACCTTTGTATGCGGCTATGAGACTCCGGACTATGTGCACTATACTAAAACTCATCTGCATGTCTGTAACTGCAATCCAAAACCACGAAGGAAACGTGAGTGACAAAAGTCACACAACACGCACTCCACGAAAACGACGGAAAACAAAACTATAATTAATTTTCCTTTAAAATTATTTCGCAAATCATTTTCTCTAAAATCCCACAAACCAAGCCCACAAGGTTGAAAACCACAGCAACTGTGGCCCACACTGGTTAAAACAGCAAACATTGCTCTACTAGCCGAAAACCACAAATAAGGCCCTCAATGACCAAAACCACACATAGTGAGTCAGGAAGTCCAACACCAGAAAACCAACTCTAGCCATAAGCAGCCACCAAGGTGCACTACACTGCCACGATGAAGCCACCCTATGCAGAGGCAATCACCGTCTTGTGATTCTCCTACCTGAAGAACCTTTACAAAGCCAACCCCTCTGGGAAAGCAATCCTGTCTCTCAGGACGCTACTAGCTACAGGATACGTGTCCCACCTGCACTGGCCACCACAGGATACGCCTCCTTTTGATGTCCTCCACATGGTGCTCAGGAAGGAGTATCATAACTCCACACCCAACAACACCCAAGCCTCAATGCTCACAGCGATAGTAGGAGTATCATACATCTCTGTTATGCCACAAGACACCTCAATCCGTGGACTACAACCCTAGCCTCAACATAACAGTCAGGGAGTCTCATACCCCTAAGACTCGACGACCCTTAGCCTCAAGTATCTCGACTCCCGACCTCAACGAAGGAGAGGCACCCAACCACCCGAGAATGTTGTCACATTCCCTAGTCTCGACGACACGATCCCACGATGTCTTAGTTTGCATACAGGAAACTAGGAAAATTCATTTTTCAAAACGGGCTAGGGATGTGAACCACTTCAACACAGGGCCGGTCAGACTTTTCTAGAAAAGCCAGATTAATAACTTCTCGTCAGCCTGAAGCTGCGCTAGATCTCCGCAATATGCCCTCAGATGTGAAATAGGGTAGCCATTACCGTTGTATTTTTCAAAATCCGGGACTTGGAAATTCGGTGGGAGAGTTGCCTCTGGAAAGTAGCAGAGGTCCCGAAATTGGTAAGACTGGCAGTCTCCTCCCTGCACTTGTCGAAGTGCCCTTTCGAGATCGCCTACCCTGGCATGGAGGGCGTCCTAAGTTGCTGCCACTGAGAGTGGTGCAGCTGGGACGGGTCCTGCGTATGCTGTATGGGTCGCACCGAGGTGCTCCTCCAGATCCACCACCGCGTCTGTTGGTGTCAGTGCGCGATGGCCAGCGTACCCGTGCATCGATGTAAAGTGTTGTGAGGTATATGCAGAAACCTGATTCTGATGCAAGGAGAGAGAGGGGGTGTATGATGAACTAAGTGAGGTGCAATGGGAGCGGGGTGTCGCTGCGGTCCCAGGATAGATCTAGGGAATAAAGCCTGAGGATGCAGCGCCCCCTACCATTCCTAGAGGCTGGCCACCAGGTGCATAATAGGTATACTGTGCAGTGACTAGTGGGGGTGCTGCAGGCGGAGCTGGTCTTGCCATCGCCGAGGCTGCGAGGAGCTAGGGCAATGGTTGAGGAGGCAGTGCAGTGGGTGCATCATGACATGCAAGGGGAGGTGACAGAGGGACCTATGGACCTACAAGGGGAGCGACAAAAGCTGGAACGATACAAAAGCCCATGCCCTGGAGCTTTTGAGCAAGCTCAAGAAACCGCGGGGTATGGAGGATATGAGACCCCTCGATGGCAGCATCGGAGGTCGAGGTCGAAGGCCCGAGGGAACCAAGAGGAGGCTGAACTCCAGACTGTCCAGTGGAAAGAAATCCTATCAAAGGTGTCACCGCAGACGGCTGGGTGTCAAAAGTGACAGATCCAGCCAAGGGATAAGTCAGGAGTGGAGTCTCTGGAATGCGCGCGGCCATCACAGTGATAGCATCGATGACCGGCTCTGCAGTGGTGTGAGCCTGCCAGTTTCCGATACCTAAGGGATTCTTGATCATCAGGAGATGGCTGTTGGGAAGAGCAACGGAGGCAAAAGAGGTCACCATCAAAGGTGGGATGGAGGAGGAAGTCACCTCAAGAACAAAAGAAGTCAAAGGCTCACCAAAGTGCTGGGCCATGGCAGAACGAGAACGAGTGAGAATCGGATTGCGGCGACAAGACAAAGGACGGACCCTAGGA
>JAMKQA010040044.1:0-12416 GCA_024699735.1 Posidonia australis | reverse complement strand
CTCTCTATGCAAAATAATCTCCATGCTAATCTATACTTATATTTCTAGCATGAAATCTGCATGAGTTATCCTTTTTTGCCATTTTCTTGCACATAGCACTTTGCCATGCACTTTTATGTTCTTGCACATAGAAATATGCTTATGATCATCATTCATATGTTTTGATTGGCGTTATCCAGATCATGTTTATTCCTAGGCATTTTGCATGTTTTCGTACATGAACCCATCAACTTATTTTGACTTTTGAATACATGATTTACATGATGATTCTTAAACCTATGCATCCACATCATATTTTCAATTCTTAATAATGGCATGAACTCATCTGTATTAGCATGAATCACCCTATATCTTTGCTGGGGCGGATTCTGGATCAGATTGCAGTCTGATCCAGACTCCCTGGGGCGCACCACTCAGGCGCACCTGTCCAGTGCACCACTCTGGCGCACCCAGCAGGCGCGCCAGACTGGTCAGGGAGCAAAACACTCGCATTGCATCATTGCTTGCATGACTTTATCGCAGGATTTTGAGCTTGTTTCTTTTGTGACTGATTCTCTGATGTACCATGATGTCACCTGCATGATTTTCAGTTTTGATCAGGTTGTTTTCCATCTGTTTTCTCTATTTTGTTATTCAATTCTAGGCTGAATCTGGTAGGCTGATTGCACCTTACTCCTTTGTGGAGAACCATGTGCGTTGCCCCATGATCCAATGGCCTGACTGAATCGTGCATTCGTCAGAGTGATTTTAATACATGTTCTAGCCCTTGAGCGTAAGGTCATGGCATTTGCATTCCTTGCACTTTTAATACATGTTCTTTCTATGTTTTACAGAATGATTCTACTGCGTACTTTCCCAGAGTGCACCCTCTGATGTTTTTAGTTTTGTGCGGCTTTCTATTTTTCCCTCAGCATATTTTACTGACCCACTTAGACGCACATAGGGGGCGCACCAAAATGGAGCACCAGTCTGGCGCACCAAATAGGCGCAGTGGCCTGTTTTCAGTAGCACACAACATGTTTTCATATGTTTTGCTTGCTTTCTCGACCCAATTTGCTTATGGTTTTCCTTTGGTTTTCTTCCTTGATGCATTAGGAAGGCACACATTTGTTTTCAGCAGTTTTCCGCATTCTTAGATTGCATTAGGCATATAGTAAAGCAAGGATGATAAATCGCTCAAGATATTAGATCTTTGATCTTATTATGCAATATTATTGCATCAACACTTGACCTGGCACACGAGCGATATTTCTGAGCATTAGGACAGACCCCCACACATCATGCACCCATATTTTAGACACCATACTCATTAGCATGGCATAGCATATCGGCCTCGGGCGTATAGCAAAGGCTGCAAAGCCGACATTCCAATAGCAAGAGAGAAACCAATAGAAGACTGATTTATCGGGCGTGCGAGGGTGCCAAACACCTTCCTCGTACGTAATAGGGATCCTTACCCGCATTTCTGGTTTACGCAGACCCTTTTTATTTGTTCTGCATGATTTTTTATGTTATATGGTTTTCCTCGTCTTCCATTTGAATAGACTAGGTGGCGACTCTGCATTTTGCATATTTTATTTTTACCGTGGCTTTGCCGACTTTGGCACATACACATATTTGTTGTCATCCCCGACGGCATAATTACAGGAGCTGGCGACTCCGCTGGGGATAACCATGCTGATCTTACGACTCAGAGAACTAACGACTCGGATCTCCTTCAGACTTAGAGGGGTCACGAAAGAAAAGGATAAATGTTGGTCCTAGGACTTAAGGAATCAACGACTCGAATCTCCTCCAGGCTTAGAGGAGTCGTGAGAGAAAAGGATAAATGCTGGTTCTAGGACTCAAGGAACCAACAACTCGGATCTCCTCCGGACTTAGAGGGGTCACGAGAGAAAAGGATAAATGCTGGTTCTAGGACTCAAGGAACCTGCGACTCGGATCTCCTCCGAGCTCAGAGGAGTCGCAAGGGAGAGGGATAAATGCTGGTCCTAGGACTCAAGGAACTAGCGACTTGGATCTCCTTTAGACTTAGAGGAGTCGCGAGAAAAGGATAAAGGCTAGTCCTAGGCCTCAAGGATCTAGTGACTCAAATCTCCTCTAGGCTCAGAGGAGTCACAAGAAAAGGATAAAGGTTGTTCCTAGGACTTAAGGAAATAGCGACTTGGATCTCCTCTGGGTTCAGAGGAGTCGTGAGGAAAAGGATGAAGACTATTCCTAAGACTCAAGAAAACAGCGACTCAGATCTTTTTTGGCTCAGAAGAGTCGCGAGGAAAGGATAAAGGTTATCCCTAAGATTTAAGGAAACAGCGACTCGGATCTCCTTTGGTTGAGAGGAGCCGCGAGAAATGGGATGAAGGTTGTTCCTAGGACTCAAAGAAACAACGACTCAGATCTCCTCTAGACTTAGAGGAGTCACGAGAAAAGGATAAAGGCTTTTCCTAGGACTCAAGGAAATAATGACTCGGATCTCCTTTAGGCTCAAAGGAGTCATGAGAAAGAGATAAAGACTGCTCTTAGGACTCAAGAAAAACAGCGACTCAGATCTCCTTTGGGCTCAGAGGAGTCACGAGAAAAGGGATAAAGACTATTCCTAGGACTCAAGGAAACAGTGACTCAGATCTCCTCTGGGCTCAGAGGAGTCGCAAGAAAAAGGATAAAGGATGTTCCTAGAACTCAAGGAAATAGCAACTCAGATTTCCTCTGGGCTTAGAGGAGTCGTGAGGGAAAAGGATAAATGCAAGTCCTAGGACTCAAGGAACCAACGACTCAAATCTCCTCCGAACTTAGAGGGGTCAAGAGAAAAAGGATAAATGTTGGTGCTAGGACTTAAGGAACCAGCGACTCGGATCTTTTCTGGGCTTAGAGGAGTCATAAGGGAGAGGGATAAATGCTGATCCTAGGACTCAAGGAATCAGTGACTCGGATCTCCTCCAAACTCTGAGGAGTTGTGAGAAAAGGATAAAAGCTGGTCCTAGGACTCAAGGATCCAGTGACTTGGATCTGCTCTGGGCTTAGAGGAGTCACATAGAAAGGATAAAGGCTGTTCCTAAGACTTAAGGAAACAGTGACGCGGATCTTCTCTAAGCTCAGCGGAGTCATGAAGAAAAAGATAAGGATTGTTCCTAAGACTCAAGGAAACAGCGACTCGAATCTCCACTGGGCTCAGAGGAGTCACGAGGAAAGAATAAAGGCTGTTCCTAGGACTTAAGGAAACAGTAACTCGGATCTCCTTTGGGCTTAAAGGAGTCAAAGGTTGTTCCTAGGACTCAAGGAAATAACGACTCGAATCTCTTCTGGGCTCAGAGGAGTCAATAGAAAAGGATAAAGGCTATTCCTAGGACTCAAGAAAATAACGATTCAGATCTCCTCTAGGCTCAAAGGAGTCGCGAAAAAGAGATAAAGACTATTCCTAGGACTCAAGGAAAACAACGACTTGGATCTCCTATGGGCTCAGAGGAGTCATGAGAAAAGCGATAAAGGCTGTTCCTAGGACTCACGGAAATAACGACTCGGATCTCCTCTGGGCTCAAAGGAGTCGCGAGAAAAGGGATAAAGATTGTTCCTATGACTCAAGGAAACAGCAACTCGGATCTCCTCTGGGCTCAAAGGATTCGTGAGAAAAGAGATTAAGGTTGTTCCTAGGACTCAAGGAATCAGCGACTCGGATCTCCTCTGGGCTTAGAGGAGTCGCGAGAAAAGGGATGAAGACTGTTCCTAGGACTCAAGGAAACAACAACTCATGTCTCCTCTGGGCTCAGATGAGTCACGAGATAAGGGATAAAGGTTATTCCTAGGACTTAAGGAAACAGCAACTCGGATCATCTTTGGGCTTAGAGGAGTCATGAGGTAAAAGATAAGGGTTGCTCCTAAGACTCAAGGAAACAGCGACTCGGATCTCCACTAGGCTCAGAGGAGTCACGACGAAAGGATAAAGGTTATTCCTAGGACTTAAGGAAACAGCAACACGAATCTCCTTTGGGCTCAAAGGAGTCGCGAGAAAAGGAATAAAGGTTGTTCCTAGGACTCAAGGAAACAGCGACTCGGTTCCCCTTTGGGCTTAGAGAAGTCAGGAGGAAAAGATAAAGGCTGGTCCTGGGACTCAAGGAACCAGAAACTCGGATTTCCTATAGACTTAGAGGAGTCATGAGATAAAGGTTAAAGGCTTTATGCAACTTGCTTGCTAGCTAGGAGGTTTGTTCTGTTTGTAGGTTGCCTGCTTCACTATGTGACTGCTTTGCCGGTTCACTTGGTGTTATCAATGCTGAGGGATGATGATGGTTGATCTGGATAAACCGTTTCTCAGATTGTACACTGATACGTGATGCTTGGCTAGATAAGGACTTCACGAGGGCATTGTTTCCTCCTTGAATAAGATGGACTTGCTGGATAATTTCTGATACTTCTCCAGGTTCATTGTTGTGTCACTAACTGACTTTTGGAGAGTTCGTCTTTGGCTTAGGCTTATAGACTGTGTTCTCGCTTGTTGATTAGGAGAGTACTGATATTCTGACTTTGCTCTGATCTCAGCAGGATATGGCTATTGTTATCCTCGTTCTTACGCTCGAGTTATGTAGTAGACAACATGTTCTGAATGAAGATACTGTCCCAAAAAGGGTCAACCAATAGGCCAACTGACATGCCTCTAGTTAATGTGGAAGGGCTATCACGAGAAAGGCAGTTGACATGTCCTTGGTGTATGGTATCTTCCACCAGGTCTTTGGCCAAGGAGCAGCTGACATGCCCTTGGCTTGGAACCCAACGAGACCTTGCAAAGTGGATAAACGATAATGCATGTAGGAATGATAGTGTTATGTTATATCACCCTCAGGATTTGGAATGCTAATGATGTCTACTATGAGAAGAGGAGAAGACCTCGATTCACAAGACACTATCCGAACTTCTAGGCTGTTGGTGGCTCTCCAGAATGGATAATTCAGTAGGTTAGGCTCCATGCCAAACTCTTGGGGACTTGAACCTACTTTTTTGACATTTGGCTCATTTCTTTTCTCCTTCTTAGGCTTGTAGGCCAACTCTAACCCTTGCTTGGGGGTAATGGGCATCCTCATTTGGAGGGGGTTGCTGGAATTGTATGCGAGGAGTGGCTAGTCCCTTTGGTCATTTGGGTTCTTTGGATGTTTGCTTCGACTCCTCTCCAAGGTAAGTGATAGGGGTAAAGTTGGCCTACTTGCCTCTCTCTTTTAGGGCAAACTTTTGTCTTCAACTTTTATCTCCTTTTTTCTTTTGTGCTCTTGTGGATATGTTTATTTTTTTTTGGCTCACACTTATACTTGCTCCTAACATTTTATCTTCCTCTAGAGGTATAAGTCCCCATGGGAGTTTGGACATTTCGCCTAATCATGGTAGGATGGTGGCTCCTTCGCTTGCTAGAGTGTCTAAGTAGTATGAACTGAAGATGTATTGACTCTTCTCAAGCAGGCTAGCTATTCCGATTTTCGTCATTGGGATATGATGTAGATGCGTTTATGCATAGATACACGATATGCTTAGGTTATTGATGTGCAAAAAAGCAAATGTTGTGGATTAGATGTGTCTGGATTGCCTTTTATTTTAGGAATATATATGCATGATAGAGTGGTGGATGATGCATGATGTGCGAAAGGATACTTTGCAAGGCGAGGATATACGCCTTCCACTCATTGGTAGTACTTCTTCAGATAACACGCGTTGACTGGCTCGAATAGCTCGATGTTGTCCATGTCTTTGAGAATTGCTACACCTCCCGAATAGACTTGCTTGATGATGTAGGGACTACGCCAGTTAGGTCAGAATTTGCCTCGAACTTCATGGAGATGTATGGTCTGCAAAACCAGATCGCTAGGTGTGAAACTCCTGGGTCGAACTCTTTTCTGAGATGATCTTGCCATTCTCCCTTTGTAGCAGTAGGCATTGTGCATGGCTTATAGTCTACGTTCGTCCATCAAATTCAGTTTGATGCATCTATCCTCAACCCATTCAGCTTCTTCTAGCTCAGCCTCCTTTAAGGTTCTGAGTAATGGGATCTCTACTTCAACTGGTAGGATCGCTTCCATGTCGTACACCAATGAGTAAGGCATCGCTCCTGTTGATGTCTGGACCGAAGTTCTGTAGGCCCATAGCGCATAGGAGAGCATTTCATGTCAATACTTATGTGTCTCGGCGTTTTTCTTCAGGTTCTTGTTTGTTGACTCCATGACACCGTTCATCTGTGGACGGTACGAGGAATATCTATGATGTTTGATCTTGAGGTTCTGTAAATAATATTCCAATCTCTAAGCTACGAAATTCCTGCCATTATTTGAGATAATGGAGTGTGGCACTCTGTACCGGGCAATGATGTTGTTCTTAATGAACTTTTCTATGGCTACAGCTGTGACGGTCTTGTAAGAGGCCACTTCCACCCTTTTGATAAAGTAATCTATAGCTACCAAGATGTAGCTGTGGCCATTGGATGATGTCGGATGGATGGCTCAGATGACGTCTATTCCCCAAGTAGAGAAAGGCCACGGTGAAGACATATTGTGCAGCTGCTGAGGGGGAGCATGTATGAAGTTCCCGTGAATTTGGTAGTTGTAGCATTTGCACACAAATCGATAACAATTAGCTTCCATGGTCGACCAAAAGTAGCCCTGTAGCATGATCTTCTTGGCTAACAGTATTCCGTTCATGTGTGGGCCACATGTCCCGACGAGGATTTGAAGCATCAAGGTATCGACCTCCTTTTTGTCGACACATCGCAAAAGCATCTAATTATATGATCTTCTGTACAGATGCCCTCCTCCCAACACGTATCTTGATGCTAGTTGTGCCATGGTCTTCTTATCTACTAGCAATGTGTCGGTTGGGAGATCGCCTGATTCTAGGAAGGTTTTAATGTCGTGATACTAGGGAAGCTTTGCTAACGGGTCTGCTTCCTTTATGCTCATGCAATGGACGAGCTGCCCTGCTTGGGTGACCGATACGTCAACTGTGCGCTCTTCAGGTATTGAGAGCCAAGAGGCAAGGGTCACCAGTGTATCTGCGTAGGAATTATTGGCTCTACTCATGAAGGAAAAGTGCACTTCTTCGAACTCCTTGACGAGCTGCAAGAGATACTCGTGATATGGCATGAGCTTTGGATTTTTGGTTTTCCAGTCACCGTTGATCTAGGATTTGACTAACATGGCATCCTCATTCACTTGTAGCCTTCGTGCGCCATATTCTAATGTGATTTGCAGTCCCATGATGCATGCCTCGTACTCGACTTCATTATTGGTGCACTTGAAAGTAAGCTTTCTAGAGAAGAGGGTCATCTGTCCCTGTGGTGTTGACAATACATCGCTGATTCCTCTTCTCCTCTTATGGACTACTTCATCGAAGTATAGATGCCATCGGGACCTTTCTTCTGGTTCCTCAAAATCGGTATCTCCCATGGCGAATAGGATGTCTTCATCCGGGAACTACGTCTGCAAAGGCCACTTCCACCCATTTGGTAAAGTAATCTATAGTCACCAGGATGTAGCTGTGGCCATTGGATGATGCCGAATGGATGGCTCAGATGACGTCTATTCCCCAAGTAGAGAAAGGCCACGGTGAAGACATACTGTGCAGCTGTTGAGGGGGAGCATGTATGAAGTTTCTGTGAATCTGGCAATTGTGGCATTTGCGCACAAATCGACAACAATCGGCTTCCATGGTCGACCAAAAGTAGTCTTGTAGCATGATCTTCTTGGCTAACAATATTCTGTTCATGTGTGGACCACATGTCCTGACGTGGATTTGAAGCATCATGGTATCTACCTCCTTCTTGTCGATACATAGCAAAAGCATTTGCTTATATGATGTTCTGTACAAATGCCCTCCGCTCAACACGTATCTTGACGTTAGGCGCGCTATGATCTTCTTATCTACTACCAATGTGTCGGTTAAGAGATCGCCTGATTCTAGGAAGGTTTTAATGTCGTGATACTAGGGAAGCTTTGCTAATGGGTTCTCTTCCTCTATGCTCATGCAATGGATGGGCTGCCCTGCTCGGGTGATCGATACATCGATTGTGCGCTCTTCAGGTATTGAGAGCCAGGAGGCAAAGGTTGCTAGTGCATCTGTGTAGGAATTTTTGGCTCTACTCATGAAGGAAAAGTACACTTCTTCGAACTCCTTGACGAGCTGCAAGAGATACTCGTGGTATGGCACAAGCTTTGGATCTTTGGTTTTCCAGTCATCGTTGATCTAGGATATGACTAACATGGCATCCGCATGCACTTGTAGCCTTCGTGCACCATGTTCTAATGCGATTTACAGTCCCATGATGCATGTCTTGTATTCGACTTCATTGTTTGTGCACTCGAAAGTGAGTTTTCTAGAGAACAAGGTCATCTGTCTCTATGGTGTTGACAATACCTCGCTGATTCCTCTATCCCTCTTATTGACTGCTCCATCAAAGTATAGATGCCACTGAGACCTGCCTTCTGGCACCTCAGAATCTGTATCTCCCATGGTGAATAGGATGTCTTCATACGGGAACTGCATTTGCAAAGGCTTGTATTCTAGCAGTGGTAAGTCGACTAGGTAGCCCACTACTGCTTGTCCCTTCATAGATTTTTACGTGACAAATGTAGTGTCATATTTGGATAGCATCACCTGCCATTTTACGCATCATCCCACTAATGCCATTTTTTTGGAACAAGTACTTCATGGGATCATGTTGGCATAAGAGAAGGACCAGATACGCCATCATATAGAGCCTGAGGCGTTGGGTGGCCCAGACAAGGGATATGTAGATCTTCTCGATGGGACTGTACCTGGCTTCGTAATCGTTGAACTTCTTGCTTAGGTCGTAGATGGCTCTCTCCCTACATCCTATCTCATGATGCTGCCCAAGGACTGCGCCATGGAGTGTTGGGTGGTGGGGAGATATAGCAACAGGGGTCGTCCTAGTGTGGGTGGAACCAAGATGGGAGGTTTGTAAGGAGCTGCTTGATTTTGTCGAATGCTGCTTGATATTCCTCGTTCTAGTGGACCTGTGTGTTCTTTCTTAACAACTTGAAGATAGGCTCACATATGAGAGTAAGTTGTGCGATGAACTGGTTGATATACTATAATCGACCTAATAAGCTCCAATCTTCCTTCTCAAATGTAAGGAGAGGCATATCAATGATGGCTCTTGCTTTACTAGGGTCAACTTCAATTCCCCTTTGACTGATGATGTATCCCAAAAGCTTGCCAGAAGACACCCCTAATATGCATTTGATGGGGTTAAGACGGAGTTTGTACTTTCTGAGGCGATCAAACAACTTTCTCAAATAGATCAAGTGTTCCTCAGGCTCTTTGGATTTGGCAATCATATCATCTACATAAACCTCTATTTCCTGATGCATGAGGTCATGGAAAAGTACGATCATTGCCCTTTGATAAGTAGCGTCGGCATTTTTAAGACCAAATGGCATTACACGATAGCAGAAAACTCCCCAAGGGGTGATGAAGGATATTTTCTCCATATACTCCTCGACCATTCTAATCTGGTTGTACCTCGAGTAACCATCCATAAACGATAACATTTTGTGTCCGGTTGTATTGTCCACCAGGACATCTATGTGAGGAAGTGGGAAATCGTCTTTGGGGTTCGCATTATTGAGGTCTCTGTAGTCGATGCACATACGGACCTTTCAGTCTTTCTTTAGCATTGGGACAACATTTGCTAACCATTCTAGGTACAAAACCACCTTGAGGAAGTTCACCTTGTGCTGCTTCATGATTTCCTCCTTGAGCTTCAAGATCCATTGAGGTCGCCATCTCTTGAGTTTTTGCTTAACGGACCTCTTGTTAGGCTTCAAGAGTAATGTGTGCACCATCACTTCGACATCCAGGCCGACCATATCGTCATAACTCCAAGCGAAGACATCCGTGTATTCTTTTATAAATGCTATGAAATCTGCCCTGGCCTGTGTTGATAGCTTAGCACTGATGAATACCTCCTTGACATCTTCTGTTGTATCGATGTTGACCCGTTCAGTTTCTTCCTTGACATGCATATTCGGCCTCTCTGGATCATTATCGTTGGGATGGAATTCAGGTGTCTCACTCTTTTCATCCAAGTCATCATCCTCTTCTTCAAAAGCGATAAGCTCTGATTGGATTTCCTCTTTGAAGGTGAGGTCGATGACGTCGAAGGAGAGGATGTACTCTGATTTCTGCCCTTGATGATTCTTCATGATGGTCACACTGACTTTGGTGTTCTTGTATCTGCATTGTGTGACCTCTGACTCGTTGACAATGGGGTCTACTGATTGGCCGAGTTGCTCTATTTCCTTGGCTCCTTATGCGATTTTTGATTTTTCTAATTTTTTTTTAGGTTTTCTGGTTTTTTTTATTTTTTGTATTTTCTGAAGTATATACAAGGGATGCTATTGACTGGCGGCTGTCCTGCTGCTGACTGATAGGAGTGATGTTGCTTGGCTTTCCTTTTGAGCTTAACTTAAGGTCTTTTTTACCCTCACCTTGCTTAAGGTGAGGTTTCAACTGCATGTACCATCTAGACCTGTCTCCTGGCTCCAAAGAGATTAACTCTAATGGTCTAGTGGGTTCTGGTTGTGACTCGGCTAAGACCATGATGGATGAGTGGTTTGGCTACTGGTGGGGGGTTGCTGACTTTCAATCTGAGGTCTCAGCCTTTCCCTTTCTCAGCCCTTGATGCTTGGCTGCATCTTCGGCCCACACTGATAACTACTCTTGTAACAACTGCTCTAAATCACTGACTTGATCATTCAACTAAATTGCCCTACCAACTGTCTCGTCCTTTTTAGAGGTGCAAGCTGAATACTGAACGGCACTCTGCTTTGCCATTGACTCATCTGGACTGTGGACCTCTATTAACTGAATCTGAGACCGCTGTAAGCGATGCCCGTGACTGACTGACTACACTGATGGCTCTACTGGCGCAACTGCTTGTAGGACTATCTCTGCGGGGTTCATTGTTGGAGAGGTGACTGATGCTGTCAAAGTGACTACAGACGGTTGAGGCTGTGACTGCACAATATGACGTCGACTCTTTTCCACAATGGCCTGGCTCTGATTGGGATCATGTATCCCTACACTAACAAAATTGATGAGGTTTAATGAAATAAAAATTTTGTTGTACCTCCTGATACGTGAATATCCGTCTTTATGTGGTTGCCACTCGCAGCCCAATCCCTCAAACTCCCACCTTTCCTCCGCTTGGATGGGCTCGAAGATTGTTTCGCTGTGTCGTCTGAGTGGTGTTCCTTTCTTGTATCTCCATTTGCACGATTGGTCACACTCGAGAACCGGAATAGAGTTAATAGGCTCGAAACAGTTGACCCGAAACATGACATCGGATGGCTTGGGGTTGAAATGAATGGTCTGGAGGGAGACAACGGAGACCGACTCGACCTTTTCTTTGTCAAGATCTTCCGCTATGACAATAACTACGTTATTACCCTAGCAGAACTTAATCATACGATAGAGCGTTAAGGGGATCACCTGATGCTTGTGCAACCAAGGGCACCCAAGCAAGGATTGAAAGAGGACTCTAGATCCACAATCACTACTAGAAAAATCAGATTTTGCGAGGACTTATAACGAGCACATTGCGAGGACATGTCCTCGCAATATATTAGCGAGGACTTTATGAGGACATGTCCTCACAATAGTCCTCGCAATAGTACCCTATAATTACATTCAGAGAGGAGGGGATTATTGTTCAGTCACTTGTTCTTCCGTCGCAGGATTTATTTGCGCAATGGGGGCGGAGCAGAAGAACACCAGCGGCAACCCCTGGGATCCCAACTGCAAAGCACCACCACCGGCACCAGCTATCACCAAATCCCTTGTCATCTCCACGTCTCGCATCTCCATCGACATCTACCTCCCCAGAGCCCAGATGGAGCGAAGCATCATGGTACGTCTCGCATCGTGACAGGGCTCTTGCACGGAGGAGGGCGGCGGCGTTTACAGGCAGAGAGAAGCACCGGAGCACCTTCGTGGAGGATGGCACGATAGTGGTCCTGGCTGAACTGGTACACCCTCTCTTCTCCTCTTTTCCGTTTCTCTGTTTCCATGGGTTGCACTTGTTTTGTTTGCTTTTTTTCGTCAACTCCATCCCTTGCTCAGCAGACGGCTATGTCCGTCGAGGTGGTCGTCGCCGACAGTCTGGTCGGCGACGGGTGGAGGAGTCCACTGGTCCGTCGACTCGTACATATTGGAAGGCTGATATAGTGGTCAGAAGCTTGCCGTGGACACACAACAATCATGGTTACAACTGCAATGGCTTGATCGTGCGAGAGCGGAGGGCATCGACCAACTACGGCTTTTCTAGGCGTGAGCGGAGGGCGCCGACCAATGTTGCAGTGTGTCGACCGGGAGCTTGGGTGAGGCGGCAGCGGACAACCAGAATGGTAAGGCCCTCTCCCTTTCTGCGT